>LOEQ01002315.1:25141-43051 GCA_001685075.1 Bramus lutescens | reverse complement strand
GGTCTGGAGCCCTCTTCTGGCCTTCAGGAATACACACAGACAAAATATTGTATATATAATAAAATAAAAAAATATTTAAAAAAGTAACCTAACAAGGTGCAGTGGCGTGAGTCTATATTGTCACCAATGGAGATATTGAGGAAGGAGAACCACATGAGTTCAGGACTTTCAGAACTGCCTGGGCAACATACTAAGACCCCATAACAAAATTTAAAAAATTAACGAATAAATAAAGCCAGGTGTGGTGTTGTACACCTGTAATCCTAGCACATAAGAGGCTGAAGCAAGGGGATATTGAGTGTGAGATCTACCTAAGCTACAAAACAAGACCTTGTCAAGAAACAAGAATGAACGAATTAATTAATTGGTTAAGGTTAAGAAGTAACCTAAAGTCAGGCACTGGTGGTGCATGCCTTTAATCCCAGCACTTGGGAGGCAGAGGCAGGTGGACCTCTGTGAGTTCGAGGCCAGACTGGTCCACAGAGATAGTTCCAGGACAGCCAAGGCTAAACAAAGAAACCCTGTCTTGAAAAAGAAAAAAACAAACAAACAAAATAAATCAGTAACCTAAAATCAAGTCATCTATAACTTCAGTTACAGGCCTCAAACTCAGAGATCTGCCTGCCTCTGCCTCACGAGTGCTGAGATTAAAGGCGTGCACCACCACTGCCTGACCAAAGGGCACCAGGCACACATTTGGTACAAAGATATCCATGCAGGCAAAACATCCGTACTTATAAAAAGAATAATTTTTAAAAAGAATTTTTTTTAAAAAATGAAGAGAATAAAGCATTGATCCAAAGCACTAATCCCCAAAATCCTTAGGCATTCAGACAATATTTCATGCCTTAACTACTCTATTTCTCATAGCTTTCCATCTCAGTAGTCATTCACCATTCTTCTTTCTGTGCCCTGTAATGATGTCTTCCACTGATACAAGATTGATTAAAAAACAATTCGAGAATTTTTCAGTATGGAATGTACACTAACTAATAAGCAGGCCATCCTTTCTTTATTTGCACCTCTTCCTTCAGAAACCTAGTATGAAGATGAACAGGTATTTCCCACTCATAAATATACCTTCTCTTGAAGCCTTTCACTCAAAACCATGGCATGAAACATGGCCAGGAAGAAGAAAGGCAAAGGGGTTTTAATGGGATTAAAAGGATATCAAGACAAAGTAGACTTAAGAAAAATTACATTGACAATCATATCACATGGTCCTTACTGATGTACTCCTATATGCAATCATTCAGAACTACCAAGTTTCTTTATATACTACTCAATTACCCAAATTCTGCACTTTTTAGCCTTGCATACTACTTACTACTTGCCCCAGTTTCTTTTTCTTGGGAGACCTTCTATGCAGGAATTGAATCAGGCAAGCAGAGTCCTATGTTAAGTCCCTACCTGTGTCCCGACTGCTCTGAGACATGGAATCATTCTCCACATTATAGATGACTGTCCCCTGAGAATCAGAAGAGAAGTGACTGACCACAGACTCATGGTGAGAATGTTTGTAGGGATAGCTCTCCGTTGAAGAATCTGTTCGAGTGTCACTTGAGATGGAAGGCTCCCTTCCTGAAGGAAGGAGGAGACACAGGGAAAAAGTAAGGAGAGAGAGAACAGTGACAGAGATGAAGAAGGGAGATGGATGCAACAAAGACCCATAAAGCAAGAACTTCCTAGAAGGAAGGGTGAGAAGAATATACTACAGAGCCATTCTTCCCAACACCCATCTTCCAGGTAATCCAGACACACATACGATTCCTCCCACCCCTGTCCCTACCTTGCTGAAGCCCTCACTTTGCCTGCCACTGTGAAAAACTGTGGGGTTTTTAGAAAACCTATGGGGAAAGTGGAAGAAATAAAAAATTTGTGAGACGTAAGATCTATGTAGATGGAAAGCCCCAGGCCAACCTGTCATGCAGCCAGCTGCTCACCTACCTTAGAAGCTCTCCCTAAACTGTCCCACACACCATTGCTCACCTATCTTAGAAGCTCTCCCTATGCTGTCCCACACACCACTGCTCACCTATCTTAGAGGCGCTCTGTCTTATATTGTTTTATATGTTGCTTTAAAAGTTGACATATACAGTGTTAGTATATTTGAGGAATTATGGGACTGTTTTCATTCTTTAGTGTGAATGTGTCCAACAGAAGGCTTTTCTCCGAACCCTTAGCTAGATAAACACAACAGACAAATGGGCACTTGACTGAAGGAAGAAATAGAGTATGTCTGGGTGAGGTACAAAACAGGAAGAGTGGTTGAACCTGGTATAAGCCCAGCACTCAGGAGGCTGAGGCAGGGGGGATCACCATAAAATAGAAGCTGGCCTGAGCTACATAGTGAGTTCCAGGCTGGTCTGTGCTACATAGTGAGGGTTTGTCTTAAAAAAAAAAAAACCAAATCAAAACAAAACAGCAGGAAGAAACACAGCAAACCAATCAGGAATGAGATGCAATGGGAAGGGAAGACTTTAAGGCAAGTACCTTCTCTTTCAAAACTATACTAAGAGTCAGTTCTGCATCTTTACAGAACTCAAGATCAAACTACAAGGGTGATAGTTCAACTATTATCAGCCTCTGTGGGATACCCTGAGACTTTAGTACTAAAGTTATTTCCATAGAAAGGCATTATGCAATTTTGAACAGTTGGCTTAGACTGGAACAACTGATTCATACACTGAGGACCATCACTTCTACATCTGGAATTTAAACAAAACTCTTTCACTTCCAAGGATTAGAGCTATTCTAGTGCTTCTTAACAATTCATTAAACCAGGAACTGGTGAGATAGCTCAGCTCGGTGGTTAGTAACACTTTCTGCTCTTGCAAAGGGCTTAGGATTCAGTTTCCAACACCCACATGGTAGATCATAAGCATCCATAACTCCAGTTCTGGAAGATTCAACACCTTCTTTCTGGATTCTGTAGGCACCAGGCATAAACACAGTACAACATACACACAGGCAAAAACACTCACCCATATAAAATAAAATAAATACATATCTTTTTTAAAATTCACTTAAGCCACTGTAACACTACTAGAAGGAATCAATCACCTTAACAATGTAACAAGGCTACTGAAGCACCCCTTATAATTTTATTTTAGGATCTTGATGCAAACAAGCATAGCTGCCTTCTCACTTTTGATTTGGGGCAAGCTGAGTTCAGGCAATACACTCTTTGAAGCTGAAGAAAATGAAGCTTGATGCCAATTAGCTTTGCACAAGTTGGCACTTCTTTCTTACAATGTATTAGACCCTCTTCCTCCTAGCTAGACTATGAGTTGCTATCTGACTCTACGGGGTGGTGGGAGGGCCAGGCTGCTCACCTGAATCTTCACTATCGTAGCATGTCTTGGTGTATGACAGGAACTGAGCTTGGGGAGGCAGGTCCTGGGTAGACACTGGGGTACCCTGGGGATCTGCATAAAGCAGCAGCAAGGGCTGATAATGCCCTTTGATGCATTTGGTTACCACATCCTTCCATTTCGGACCAATCTGAGCCAGAAACACCAGAAGAATATGACAATTATGGTTCATATCCACAATTCAAAGCATAATTCCTTTCCTAATGTAGTTTATTTACAATAAAAATTACATAGAAAAAAAGATCTTACATCTAAACTTAATTACTATTTAAGCCCCCTTTTAAAGAAAGCATTAAAATACTATCAGAGAAAAGAATGAATCCAATTAGTTTTATTTATGTGAACCATTAACTCAGTTTTGAAATATGCAAAAAAAACTCACAAAGGTGGACATGCTATGTGAGGGGTCTAAGTTGCTTTGTTAATCAACTTCTTTTCATAGACATTAAATTTAAGAGCTCACTTCAAATTTCCACTTCCACAATTTCTTCCTAAATATTAAAATCACCTTAACAAAGCTGAAAAGCAAATAGAAACTCTCTTACAGAGTATCTTAGAAGAAATAACATTCAATTTTAGAGTTCACACATGGCAAGACATAAAACGCAAACTGCTTAAAATAGACAGTTTGAACCTCTCGGCTGTAGCCTTGTGATGGATTCAGCTCTGCAATAACAGTGGAAGAGTAACATAACAGCCATAGATTCATCCCTTCTTAAGCGTGAACCAGGCATTCTTAGGTGTAAGTTATGGCTTGCCAGCCAGACAACTAGCTAGTATGATAGTTTACTCAGAACACACTTTCTCAGTAAGTTAAAGCTAAGTTGCCATTATTTAAATTAAAGCATAGTTTATGTTTCACAACCCAATCTTATTGTTTTGTAGGAATACTTTTCAGGTTAAAAAAAAAAAACCCTAATGTTCAAATAATTTGTTGCCCCTCCCCACAAAAGAGAATATTGAAATTTGACAAAGACTCTACTAGTGGAAGATTTTGCTTCAAATGTACAGATTGATATGATTAACATATCTACAGCAGTCTTCATAGCTGCTAATTTTTTAACTATTAAATTTATTCATTTATTTTACATTCCAACAACAGTTTCCCATCTGTCCTCTCCTCCCATTCTCTCCCGACCACCCTCCTGACCCTGCTGATTTTATGACAAGTAGCTTCCTAACTGATGCAGACACCTAAACCATTTTATCCACAGAGTCTTCTTTAGACAAGACCAAGTTTCTTGCTTTAAGTATCACTATAGCTCATGTTTCATGTTAACCTCTCCAGGGAAATGAGAATTGTAGGATAATTTTTATTTGTTTGCTTTGTTTCTTTGTAGCCCTATCTATCCTGAAACTTGATCTGTAGATCAGACTGGCCTCAAACTCATAGAGATCTGCCTCTGATTCCCAAGTGCTGGGATTAAAGGTGTGCACAACCACAGCCTGGAAAGGATAATTTTTAATAGCCTTGAAACAAATTATCCTATGGATAATGCCAAATTGAAAGTCCTCAACTCGGGGTTAACCACAAAATCTAATTAGCTACATTACTTGTTCCCATTCCAATAAACCTTTTAATAATGATGATGATCTGACAACTATAAAAACAGAACCATGCTGAATGTCTAGAGAAACTGAAAAAATAATAAAAGATATTCTGTTCCTATCTATTACAGAATTTTAAAACTACTGTCATTACGTTTAACAGATAAAGTCCAAGTGTAATAGTTCTTGCCTGTAATTTGTGAAGCTAAGGAAGCAGGACTTCTCTACGAGTTTGAGGCCAGCCTGGACTACATTTTGAGTTCCAGGTCAGCCTGGAATACAGATCAAAACCCTGCTTCAGAAAAACAACCAACTGGGGCTGAAGAGATGACTCAGTAAGACTGGTTAATGCTCTTCTAGAAGACTGGAATTCAGTTCTCACAAACACCTGTAATTCTAGACCCAGGGGGTTCTGACCCCTCTAGCCTCTGTGGGCACCTACACTCACATAGCCATACCCACATAAATGTGCATACATATACACTGACACGGTTTTCAAATAATAAAATTAGCCACACAGTGGTAATACATGCCTTTAATCCCAGCACTCAGGAGACAGAGACAGGTAGATCTCTGTGAGTTCAAGGCCAGCCTGGTCTACAAAGAGAGTTCCAGGACAGCCAAGGTTACACAGATAAACCCTGCCCCCCCCCCAAAAAAAAACCCCACAATAAATAAAAATGAAAATTAAATTAAATCTTTTTTTAAGAAAAAGAAAAACAAACACAAAGTATGTGTGTCTTACCAACAGTGTAGAGAATCACCATTCAAAACTGTTAAAATAAAAACTGAGGAAAAATAATTTTTTTTTAATTTCAGTCACCAAATATTTCAAGATCCTTGCATATTCCTACCTCTTTGACATGAGCATCATCAAAATACATCCATTTTCGGATCTTTGTTTGAAAAAAGAATGTAGAATAATGTTTGCCATAGTAACAGATCATTCCTACTAAGTATAGTTCAGACTGTTTGGCCCGGTCATCTGTCACTCTGAAAAACAACTATAGGAAGAAAACAAAAAGAAGGGAAAAACTCATCACACAGTCAACCATCGAGCATAAATCCTCAGCAGACTCCATCAATATTTCTCTTTCTTTTCCCACCCTGAACAAGGCCACACTATGTATCTATCCCTGGCTGGTGGCCACAGCCTCATCCTTCTGCATGCTGAGACTATAAGCACACACTACCACACTAGCTCTTCTGTCAACATTTCTTTCTTTTGTTTTGTTTTATCAAGATAGAGCCTCATGTAGCCACTCATTGTATAGCTAAGAAGGATTCTGAACTCCTGATCTTCTGCTTCTGCCTCTCAAATGTTGGGCTTACAGAAGTGTGCTACCATGTCAAGTGGTCATCAGCATTTCTTAAATAAAGACAGTAACTTGTTTTTCCCCTCAAGCTGAAATATTTTTGATAGTCCAGATTATTTATTAGAAACGAACTGAAAAGGCATACATGTTGGCACATGCCTATAATGCCAACACAGGGAGGCTAAGGCAAGAGGATCATAAGTCTAAAGTTAGCCTGGGCTACATGCTGAGTTCAATATTTTCATTCTGAGGCATAAGAGAAACCACAACAATTTAAAAATAAAACAAAAACCAGCTCTCAAGTTTCAATTTTTTTTCAGCTTCTAGATGCTCAGCTCTGTCTCAAGCACTAAGAGACACAAACATTTGAATTAAGGGATTCTGAACTAAGAATTGACCTGGTTGAGAAAATAATCAAAATAATTAAATCAAAATCAGGCATAATGGCACACACCTATAATTCTTTATCCTTTACCTAAAAGATAAAGAGGGGTAGAGGCAAGAGTATTAAGAATTCAAGAGCAAACTAGGCTACATATCCCATTGTTATCCAGCTTGGATTATATGAGATTCTGACTCAAAGATTCTTTTTATTAAACTAGAAATAATACAGAATATATAGACTAAAGAAACAAAGAAGAACCCTATTTTTAAGATCTTACTGTGTACAACCTAATTCAGTTAGATTCCTTGAGGAGATCCAAATTGTGACCCCAGACAGCTCATTTATTCTCAGGAGTGGCTATTTAAAACAAGAACATCCTCTCCTTGGTCATGGGACTATCCCAGACAGAAACCAGAACAAAGGAAAGCAGACTTTTTGGTTCTCCTTGAACTGAAGGAGAACCTGAGCTGTCCCTACCACAAAGCTCATAAGAATGAAACCCTCACATTTTATTTCCTCATTCCCCAAAATAAACACACAGAACCCCAAGAACTAAATTGCCATCTAAGCTATTCTATTACTCTCAGATACCAACCCCGCGGCATGGCAATCTGGATTCAGGCTGGGTTCTGACCCAATGACACTCAGCATTCCTCAGGAACCTTGTAAAGTGAATTTCTGTTTGTCAGTGGGAAGCCATCACTTTCCTGTCTGTTCCTACAGCCCTCCAGTCTCCAAAGGGAGCATCTAGCCCTCCATTAATATAAATAAACTTCCAACAGATTAGACTCCATGCTAGGTTCCAAGCTGTTCCACTAACCGGCCCTCCTCCTGCTGCAACACAACCTCTTTAACTGGCAGGACTCTTCCACTATTTTTGCTGTCTTCTCTGCTTTCCATAGCCCTGGCAATTGCCAGTTGCCCCCCTCCTTGCTTTTTCTCTCTGCTCCTCTCTCTGTCCTGGAGAGTAGCCAAGGCAGACTTACCCCAGATGCCTCTGTCTATTCTCATTCTCTCTCTTATCTACAATAAAAAAACAAAAACAAAAATCTTTCCCCTTCACAAGGGAGTGGCCTTGGTGGTGGTCTCTCTGCCGTGTTCTCGCTGTGAATTTCCTATTCTTGGGCTCAGGCCACCAACTTCTACCTCCTTCAGTTCCCAAAGTCAAGACTTTGTTCCTTTGACTTTACTATTTCCCATAGTTGAATACACTTCTCTGTACCATCCTGGTATAAACAAACAATAAACATCCCATAGAAACTAATTTTTTTTAACCAATATCTAAGTTCTGCCCATCCTGTCCTTCAAGGCAAAAATGGTTCCTTTTTTTTCCAAAAGGGTTCTACCATCCTCACAAAAGTGGTATGTGAGCATGTGCATGAGGCTCCTGAATCTGCACACAGAAATGCAAATATATATGCCAAAAAAAACGCTATATTAATTGCCACTTAGAACATGCCTGTCTGTTCAGTGCTTAAACAATACAGAAATAAAGGTAATTAATACATACATCACCCAGCTTAAGGCAGGTGCCCAGACTGTGGATGACATCCTCTGCCAAGTCTGAATGGTCTGAGTCCCAAACCAGTCCAATTGTGATAATCTGTGGTGCGTTCATCAACACACGGCGAATCCGGATCCTCTCCCCACAGTTGCTCTGAAATACACACACAGTGCTAGTTCAAACATTCTCACCTGCTCTGTGGCAATACTACAAACCAGGGTTCTCTTTCTCATCCTAAAGTCCAAAGAGTTAACTCACCGGACAGTTTCGCAGGTCTCCCATGGTGCTGGCATTCTGAAGCAACTCACCAAACATACTTGGTGATGGTTTTTCTCGTTTTTCCAGCATACAAATAGCCTGGTTACTTCAAGATGGGGAAAGGAAGGTAATAACAGATGTTATACCAAGTTATGGCTAAATTAAAAAACAAAATCATTCATATAAACCCTAACTCAAAGAAAATGTCATTTTATTTTTCTCTTTTTAAGAGAGGGTCTTATTTTGAATTCTCTGTGGCTGTCTTGGAACAAGCTATGTAGACCAGTATGGCCTCCAACACAGAGAGGTCCACTAGTTTCTGCCTCCCAAGAGCTGGGATTAAAGGTGTGATGTGCATGTGTGATTTTCGTTTGCTGACTATACTACAATTCCATGTCCTGACTAACCTCAGTGTCCTACAAACAAAGTGAGTCTCTCTACCTGTCCCCAAATCCCTGACTCTCCACTTCTCCTTCCATTTTGCTAATTATTAATAAGCCTAAGAATCTAGGAGTCCTGTAATATAGCACAGATTCAACAATAAGGATATATGCTATTTGGTGGTCCTCAATTAAAACCCAATTAACTGAAGGTATACCTAACAGTACAACAAAGAATTCCATACGAGCAGACTGAAAAAAATCACTTGAATAGCAGTTAAGAGCAGTGGCTGCTGTTCCAGAGGACCTGGGTTCAGTTCCTAGCACAGAAATGTCGCTTATGGCTGTCTGTAACTCCAGTTTCAGGGTATCTTAGGGTATTCTTCCTGACCTCTAGAGGTACCAGGCACGAGTATGGTGCCCAAACATACACGCAGGTAAAACATTCATACACATAAAATAAAAATAAATGAATCTTAAACAAACAAAAAAACGATAAGACTCACCACAGGGAAGTAGTAGAGATGTAGTGTACCATCTGGATGAAAGGCAGAGGGTCAGAGGTGGCACCGCAGCTAGTGCATACACACTGGGCCAGAGGAAAAAGCAGAACAAGCAGCCACATCAGCAATTGCTCTGAAACCCATTTAACTCTATACCCCCAGATAAAATGTTCTTAAAGACAGAGTCCAAGACATGAGACATACGTCTACCTGCTCAAACAAGGTCATTGCGAATTTCTGGTGAGAAATGCAGTGCTGGGCAGTACATATGTCCTCTTTGCTTTCATCCGCAATGTGGAAGTGAATTCTCATCAGGAGATTTTCCTGGCAGGAAAATACAAAAGCAGTACACTTAAAAGCCAAATGGACAAGTTGACAAGCAATTCACACAAAAACCTTACTGGAGAGTAGGAATATCTCTAAATTTTGCTAACCTTTTTTTTTTTAAAGAAAAAAGAAAGGCAGAAAGACAGGCAGACAGATAAACAAAAGAAATTATGTAAGCCATAGATCATTCAGATTTTACTTGTTTTACATGAACTTGGGTTTGGATATAACTCAATGCAATTTCACCACATACAGTCTTATAATCACTACCACAATCAAGACACTACAGAGCTGCTCCACACTACTTCTTCAGAGCCTTGTCTATCAACCTACTCCTAACTCCAGAAATCACCAACCTAGTCACCCATATTTATTATTTTGTCATTTCAAGAATACTATATAAATGGTAGTACATAACTTTTTTTCAACAAGGTTTCCTATATCCTAGGCTGGCTTGGGATTCGCTATGCAGCATAGGATAACTTTGATATTCTGATACTCCTGTTTCTACTTCATGTGTGCTGGAATTACAGGTGTACATCTATGTCTGGCTTATATATTAGGGATAAGATGAGGCTAGACACATTAGGCAAGTACTTTACCAACTAAGCTACATCCTCAATCCCAGTAAATAAACTTTTAATATTACATTTTCATTCAGCATTATTCCTATAACAACCCCTTTTTTATTTTGCAATAGAGCTCCAGTCCTGCAAGGACTCCACTGCAAGACATAGTCTTAAAAAGAAATAAAGAGTTAAACTCACTATGAAAACCAGCCAATGACCCCCAACTATTCTGAACTCTGTGTACTATTTATCCAACATCAAAAGATTTTTCTGTGGCATTCTTGTGTGTCGGCACATGCATTTAGCACTTATGACGTGGGAGATCAAGGATAAAGTCATTAGAGCAATGTAACTGTTTAGAAGGAACATCAGTCTCTACTTAATATTGTTAGAAAAAAAGTTCAAAATATGGTAGTTCCCAAGAGGAGCACCATCAATACAGCATTACTGGGGAACGTGTTAGAGCTCTTGGTCCTCTGCCAGACTATTGGATCAGAAGCTCTGGGAGTACAATTTGTACTTCAACATGCCTTGCTTCTCCTGAAGGTAAAAGCCACTGTTTTATGTAGTAGTAAGCATTAAACTACCCCAAGCCTGAAGGAAAAAAAATCATAAAGCCACTAGGCAATTCACATTGCAGTAGTAGACTCTAGACCTCTGGTCCCAGTGCAGAGAGCAGGGCACAGTAAACGCCATCATAAGATAGTCAGTCCCTGATAGAGAACAAGAGGGCAAGAGGGCAGCACTTACAAAGCACTCTGCAGCATCGTCCATGATTCCCAGCTGGAAGCGCTGCTCATCCTGGAAAGTCTTTGCCAGAGCACTGCGGAGAGTGTCAGAGGGAAGCACTTTTTCACTGCTACACTGAAACTGGTTAAAAATGCCCTGTAGGGAAGAGGTTAGACAAGAAGAAAAGCACAATACTGTTATTAAGCTTCTGTACATCCTACCTGCTGTACTGGCATCACTATGCTGACAGCCATGGAAACAAGATACATTCAGCTAGTTATTAAAAAAAAAAGCCAGGCAGAGGTGGCACGTGCCTTTAATCCCAGCACTTGGGAGGCAGAGGCAGGTGGATCTCTGCGAGTTTGAGGCCAGCCTGGTCTACAAGAGCTAGTTCCAGGACAGGCACCAAAGCTACAGAGAAAATCTGTCTCGAAAAACAAAACAAAACAAAACAAACAAACAAAAAAAGGACTAAAAATCAGAATGAGGACAATATCTCTGCAATAGATCTTGCATCTGAGTGTGATGTCATCAAGAACACATTAGGAGAGTCCATTGTCAAGACTTAATGTAATACAGTTACAATACTTCCTGAGATGGAAAAGATGTGTAGTTTAAAAAGAATAAGCTACATGTAAACAGATTGGCAATTATTCTTTGGGAGGATTACTCCTACTATGAAACTTAGCCCTCTTTTATATTTTTCAGCTAATGTAAAATTGTCCAAACTGACAACTAATAATAGCAAGCCATGTACATGTCCATACTCCCAGCACCTAAGAATGAGGCAGAAAGATGAAGAACATGAGGCCAGTCAAGCATGGTGACTGGCACATGCCTTTAGACTTTTTCTTTCCCACTAAACCTACTCTTTCAGTAAAATAATAGTAATAATAATAAAAAAATACAAAACCCTGTGTCTTCCACCCAGAAATAAACACTACAATACGTTTACTTCTAGTTACTTCTTTGCAGTACTTAGGCCAAAAACCTTGAAAACCCTGGTCTGAGAACTCACACCCTGTCAGTCGTACTTCTCCATTCAAAAGACATTTAGACCATATGCTGCTTGCCACCCCACCTCCTGCCAACTCTTCTCTTCACTGGATGATTGGAACTATTTCTTTTTTTTTTTTTTTACTATTTTTAAGGTTTAATTTTCATTATTTTTAAATATGTGTGAGTGTGGGTATGTACAATGACATGCAGGTACAAGTGGAGCCAGAGGTTTTAGATCCTTGAAGCTAGAGTTAAGGCAGCTGTGAGCCACCTGAAGTAGATTCAAGGAATTCACTTAACTTGAGTCTTCTAGAAGAACAACTTACCCATTTTTTTTCAACCCAACTGCAACCATTTCTTGAACTAAACCATGTCTCCAAGGAAATACACAGTAGGCTCAAAATAGTAGTCAGATGATTTTAAAAAATAAAATAAAATTAGGTTCAAAACATAGCTCAGTTGGCTAACATGCATAAAGCCCTGGTTTGGATCCTGAGCATTGCATGAACCAGGCACTGTAGAGCATGCCTGTAATACTAGACAAGGCAGGATGATCAAAAAAACCAAGGTAATCCTTGGCTACAAAGCAAGTTTGAGGTCAGACTATGCTACATAAGACCCTGCCTCAAAAAGAAGGAAAAAAAGTAATAAAATGAAATGTCATTCTTTCATTGAAAACCCTCCAAAGATTTCCTATCAGGTATATGGTAAACCCAAAGTGAAAATACTACATGTTATTTGGCCTACAGATGTACTTCTGACTCACCCACACCAGTCATACGGGCTCTCCCTACATTCCACAACTATCTGTATGACTTAGACCAGGGGACTTTGTACTTGTATTCCTTACTTGAATCAAGCTTTCTCTCTTTGTGCAGCTTGGCCACTTACTTCCTGCAGGGTTTTATGCAAGCATCACTTCTCAGTACAGTAGCTCCTGATCAACCTACTTTAATTGTGGGCTCTGGGCCAGCGCTCGGGAGGCAGAGGCAGTGGAAGGCAGAATTCTGAGTTTGAGGCCAGCATGGTCCTAAGAGTGGACAGCCAGGGCTACACAGAGAAACCCCGTTTTGAAAAACCAACCAATCAACAACAACAAACCGTGCAAGCTCTCTTTTCCTAAATCCCCACCATTCCTTATTTTTTCTCATCTCACTTAGTATTAATATATTTCATATTGTGGTTAGAATGCAGAAGTGAGAAAAATAAGTTTTTGTTCTTTTATTCTTTGATATTCTATCAGTACCTAGAAATGACACTAATATATAAAAGGCAACAAAAATGCATGTTTTAAGTAACTGAATCAATCAATCATGTGATATGGGTAGATCTTATGAAAGGAGAATAAAAGAACTTTCTCCTTTAAAAAGAATAGAGAAATCATACAGAAAAGCTCAAAACCTTGAGATAACACAAATTGTTAAAGCAAAATGGAACTAAGTTTGGCTTTGATCATCTTGAAATTAAAGTTTTTTTTTCATTTCACCTTTTCACTAGCATCTTTTCTTTTCATATATGCTAAATATTCTAAAGCCACTCGAGCACAGATTACCATGTAACTTATTATCCTTACAAACGATTCCCTATGTTGTGGAGGAGGCAGAGCCAGCAATATACACACTCGGTATTACTTAATAAGTTCTAAAGGAATCTACTGTAATTATTCCAAGCTATTTTGAAGCAATTTAGGATCTACGTAGAAGAAAGGCATGGCAGAACTTTCCATAATTTGTTGCTGGAAGGATAAGCATGTCTATGAGAAAGCTCTTAAACTAGACCAAGAGAAAAGACATATGTCTGCAGTTAGGCAATGGGATATCTGCCTAGTGACCTAAGGAATGAAGAGAAACAAGAAAAAAGACAACTGGGAAAGCAATGACTACTACTACAAATTACAGGGTGGCTTGGGCCTGACAGCCTACAGATTTACTGGAAAAAAGTCACCCATTTGGCAAGGCTTGTACTCACCAGCTGGCTAATCTGCTCACTATTCCTGATAAGTCATACTTCTGACAAAAACCACCTCCAAACAAAAGGGCCATTGAGATCTGAGTCTCCAGAGTCTAAACTAGTGTGTGTGTGCAGGCACATATGTGCATGTAGAAACCAGAGGTCTGATATCATCTTCAACTGCTCTCCATCTTGATTTTTATTGAGGCAGGGCCTCTTACTGAGCCTGGGTCTCACAGATTCAGCTAGACTGCCTGGCCTGCAAGGATCCCTAGGGATCCTCCTGTGTGAGCCTCCCCAGCACTGGGATTACAGGCATTTACTACCATGACTGGTTTTTTACAGGATGTTGGGGATCCAAACCCAGGGCCTCCTGCTTGAGTAGCAAGCAATTTACCAACTGAGCCACTTTCCAAGCTTCTAAAACCAGTTCTAAAGCAACCAGGAAATTACTTCTAAAATAACTCTGTAAAAATTAGATATTTGCAAATATCAACCCCTTTAGTCCTTGGTTGACATTCCTCAGAAATTAAGGCATAATACTCCTAAGGCATTGCTATTGAAATTTTATTTTCACCAATGCATAGCAGAAATTACATACCAACTTAAGAAAAATAAAGTAAGTCATCTGGGTCCCATTGTAATGGCTGGAACCTGTAATTCTAGTAACCAGGAGACTACAATGAATTTGAGGACTACAAGGACTACAATGAATTTGAGGTCAACCTGAATCACAAAGTGAAACCCTGATTCAGAAAAAGAAAGAATGAAGGGAGGGAGGNGGAGGGAGGGAGGAAAGAAAACAGTTACTTGTTTTCTATGTTCTGTGGTTCAAATGACCCTATTCATGAAAGGGAAGGTTCCACCCGAGAGATGACATAGTGATGAGAGTGGAGGACATGACTCAGTTAACAAGAGGAGTGTTTGTATAGCATACACAAAGCCCAGAGTTCAAGCCCCAGTACCATATAAAAACAAGACATGGTACAGTATGCCTGGAGCCATACAGGGCTCAAAATTCCCAAGAATTAGACACTGTGGCATATGTCTATAATCCTAGCACTCCAAAGAGGCAGGATTACAAATTGGGCCCAATCTAGGACACATTGTAAGAACCAGGCCAACCTAGACAGCATAGTAAAATCCTTAATCAAAAATCAAACAAGGACCAGGCACAGAGGCACACACATTTAATGTCAAGCTCCAGAGCCAGAGACATACACAGGTTGATCTCTGTGAGTCTGAGGGCAGCTGGTCTATACACTGAGTTCCAAAACAGCCAGATCTACATAGACACTGTCTCAAAAAGAGAGGAAGGAAGGAAGAGGGAGAGAGGGAAAAGGGGAGGGGGTAGGGAGAGAGAGAGAAAAACAAAATCAAAATAAGGACTGGAAAGATGGCCAGTGGTTAAAAGCACTTGATGTTCTCTTTTGCACCTGGGTTCAATTCTCATCATTCGTATAGTGGCTCACAACCATCTGTAACCACAGTTCCAGGGGATCCAATAAGCAAGCACATCGTGCACCTATATGCGTACAGGTAACGAACAAAATTTCAGCCCAATCCTCAACTTTCTTAAATAATTAGGGCAAGGTGGGTTTTTTTGGTTTTTTGTTTTTTGAGACAGGGTTTCTTTGAAGCTTTGGAGTCTGTCCTGGAATTAGCTCTTGTAGACCAGGCTGGCCTCGAACTCACAGAGATCTGCCTGCCTCTGCCTCCTGAGTGCTGGGATTAAAGGCATGCACCACCAGACTGGCTGGGCAAGTTATTTAACTTCTCTAGATGTCAGTTTCTTTCTATTTTAAGAGAGTGAAGAATAGTATTTACCTCTCTCAGTTAGTTGAAGAACTTAATGGGAAAAAAATAACACTAGAAATATTAGTCTAAAATATAACATATAGATTAGCATGTATGTATGTGATATGTCTATATACATATTATATATGTATATATGCATGTACACATAGATTAGGCTTATGTCCGACAATAGTAACGGCCACCCCAGTGTCAGATGTTTCTATTTTAAGTTACTAAGCTGCCAGTCTGTCACTGTCTTATCCTGAAGTAGCCTGTCAGGTGCTTCTACTGAGCTAACGACTCAGTTTCTGATATCTGAGCAAGAAGGAAGATCTATTTATTTTCTATTCTTCTGTTCTCATTCAAGAAAGGCAGATTTTAGCCCAGCTTAGTAGTACACACTCTTAATCTCAGCACTCAGGAAGCAGAGACAAGAGACTTCTGTAGGTATTAGACCAGTTTGGTCTAATGAGTTCCAGGTCAGTCAGAGGTCCAAAGTAAGACCCTGACTCAAAAACAAATAAAATTTCAAAAAAAAAAAAAAAGAACAAAGAAAAAGAAAAAAAAAAGCAGGTTTTCCAAGACTTAAAGTAATTAGGATCTGAGCACAGAAAGGAAAGGACTAAGGTCAGAGCTCTGTCTGCACCCACAGTGGATGGGCAACAACAGATCTGGCTCTTGTACCAGCAGCATCAATGTCTCCATGTTGTATTCTTTTCTCATCTCTTAATTAATTACACGGAGCTTTCCCCACCCACATTGAGTAAAGGAATGTGTTTCAAATGCCTTTGACTGAATCCTCTATCTTTTCTTACTTTAATTAACATCAGCCTTGTTCTGCTATGACTAGGGAGAACTCGATTAGGAATGAGCAGCCTCAGCCTTCCTAGTTTGCATCTGTGGAGCTGTAACTCTACAAGAAGCTCAAGCACAAAGCCCCTCTGTTATAGCAGCACACTAAGCCCTGTATGTCCCTCTCACATGAGCACAGGGGCTGGAACGGGCCTCCTCCTATTCCCTTTCTCACCCCCCCCCACCTTTCCCAGAGGGTGATCCTGTTCACACCAAAGAAAGCCAAGAACATTTAGTTCAGCAGTAAGAACAGGTGGCAGTACCAATAAAGAACAAAAACTGGAATTATTCCAATTGCTGGATTCTACAGCAGGGAGAGAGAAAGGACAGGAAGAACTCAAACCCAGGAACCATCTTGCCTTCTGGGTTCCTAACAATTCCATTTTGATAGGCCAAAAAAACACAACACCTTTCAAAGTTACTGTCTACAGTCATGTAGGAAACTAAAGGTCCTTTTCATTTATGAAATAGTAAATTACTTTTTATCTGTTAAGTATTTTCTTGGATGTAGGACAAAAGCAACAAGACTTTAATGACTAGAAGCAGGTACTTCCCCACCCATCTTTCTTAAATCTAGTAGGAGACAATTCTGTCCACATGAGCACATAATTAATTTGGATTACCAAAAAGCCATGTAAATAAGACAATAAGACAGAAGTTTCATGAAGACAGAACATCTTTGTGTTTTGGCATTTAAAAATGCAGCTGCTGCTTAAGTCTTTTTTTTTTCCCTAAAACACACACCCTTGCTTTTAAAGCAGGGAACAGCTTGCTATTTCTCTCTCAGAATACCCTAGCTTTACATCTAAAATAAATTTTTTGTGGATGCTTGGGCTCGTTTATTTCTTTCTCGCCTCTATGACATTTAGTGGCTTTCTCAGGCTTCCTTGTCACACTGGCCCTCCTGGGGAGAAAAGCCACCCACTTGCTTGGGGGAAGTAGATACCTCAGACAAGAAAGTCTATCTATGACACAGATTCTACCAGACTCTGGGATAGTGGTAGCAGGAGGCTGCATGTCACCATAGCTTAAATTGTAGCCAATTAGCAGGTCTCCCTGAGCGATGCCACTGAAGCAAGTGTCCTCACGAGCTCTGATGTGCTGTGTGCCTCTCCTCTCCAGGGTGGCCCAGAGAAGGCATCACATCCTTCTGTTTTCTTCATAGAGGACTCCAGAACCATTTCAAGCTCACCTTCCATTTCTCATGAAGGTTCCACAATGCTTGCTGTTTTTCTCAGCATGGCATTTACTCCAATAATTGGCACACATGCCTCATGAAGTGGCCCCTCAACCCTGGAGTTCCAAAGTGAAGACATCTTGAATTTTGCAGGCAAATTGATAGAGCTAGAAAACATCATTTTGAGCAGGTAACCCAGATACAGAAAGATAATTATCACATGTACTCACTCATAGGTGGTT
>LOEQ01002314.1:224337-234739 GCA_001685075.1 Bramus lutescens | reverse complement strand
TGAAGCAAACTGGACCACTCCCAAGTAGGCTGGTATCTTAAAGTCTATTGGCTGAAGGAGCTGTAGCAGCTCCTGCAGCACTCAACTACCATGGCTTTTCCTCCATGACTAATTGATACCCCTGAAACCAAGAGTCAAAATCAATGCATTAAGCTGGTTCTGTCGAGTGTTTTGCCACAACAATGAGGAGAGTATCTAATACAGTGTTCTTAGGAAAAAGAGCTCAGTGAGGTCATTTACCCTTTCTACTATACAGGAGCACTGCAGAAGGTACCATCAGTGAACCAAGAAGCGGTCCTCATCACGCACTGAATCTGTCAAGGTCTTGACCTGGAACTTTTCAGCTTCCAGAAGCACAGGAAATAAATTTCTCTTGTTTATAAACTGCCCAAACTACTGAATTTTGTTTTACAAAAGTCTGAATACACACTGGAAATGTATCATGTGAATTTATCAGGTTCCCACGTGATAAAAATGTCTTTAGAGGGACCCAACGACAACAAATTGGAAGCAGCAATGACTACATTTTCACCCAATAGGCTTTCCGTTTCATCTTCTTCCTGGAGACTAAAAGCACCCAGCATAATATAAATTCTTTCTTCAAAGAAAGTAGGAAATTGCTGAAACTCCAGGGCATAGGAAAAGCAGTAGACATCTTTGAACAATCTGGGAGAGAGTGGGGTGCAGGGTGCCCTGGCCACTGGCCTGACAAAGTGCATAAAGCATGCTTTCTACAGCTAAAACACTCAGAGTTACAAAACCTCACACCCTTCCCTTATAACGGAGAGAATACCGTGAATAGACAATGGCAGGTTCCCTGGACACAGCTTGCATTTGTTTGCTGTGTCTGATTTTTATGCTTTGACAGTTTTGCATGAATAGATGATGAATTTTAGTCCTTGTCACCCCATTGCACCCTCATCCCCCTCCTTCTATTGAAGCCTTCCTCCCAGCAAGTTCCCTTCTTACCTATGTGTCTTTAATGTGTTTGATCCTTTGAGGTTAAGTTTGCATGCATTAGCAGTCATAGGATGTTATTTTCGGGAATATGGGCAACTAACTTAATAGTGGTTACACTACTGAAGAAAGTGACCATCTTTCTCCTAAGCACCATGACAGTCAATAGTTCCTCAGAGAAGGGATGGGCCTCATGAGCCTCCTCCATTTCAGGCTGAAATACTGATGGAACAGTCTTGTGCAAGTAACCACAGCAGCCATGTCTTAGGGTTTCTAGTCCTCTGAAGAGACACAATGTTGGAGGCAAACTCTCATAAAGGAAAACATTTAATGGGGTGATTTACACTTTCAGAGGTTTAGTCTATAATTATCATGGTGGGACATGGCAGTGTGCAGACAGACATGGTGCAGGAACTAAGAGTCCTACATCCTGACTGGCAGGCAACAGGAGGTAAACTGACATACTAAGCATATATGAGATCTCAAAGCCCACCCCACAGAGGCACACTTCCTCCAATAAGGTCACACCTACTCCAACAAAGCCACACCTCCTGATAGTGCCACTCCCTATGAACTTATGGGAATCAGTTCCATTCAAACCACCACAGGCAGTGAGTTCATGAGTGCATCTAATGGGCCATGTCCAGTAGACACTGTTTTCCAGCAGTAACCTCGCCGTAAACTCCAACTCGCTCTGAACCTTGGAGGAAGTGATATACATATTCCAAATAGGTCTGAGTACCTCACAGCCTTATTCTCTGTCCTTTGATGATTGGTGAGTCTCATTAACCACAGTATGCTGTGAAGAGACTGTGGATCTGTGGGCATGAAGATAGAGAAGTATTTGGAAGGCAGTGTAAAACCATTGGGTGCTTTGATATGAAAAGTTAAGGTGGCAAGTTGAATGCATAGGCACACACACCTACTTTAAGATCGTATTCACCTTTGTGGAAGCAGAAGAGAGGCTTGGTGACAGAAGAGACCCACAGTTGCCTTCTTCCATTATAGGAAATAAAGGTATAAGTAAATCTCAGAATTAAAAAAAATCTGTATCTCAAACTGCATATGCAACTCTGTAAATATCTGGCAGAACCAAAGTTTACTTTCTTTAAGACTGGGGTCATCGAAAAGGAACCAGAAAAAGTGTGTGCCAATTATAAAAACAATGAGAAAAAAGGACAAGCAGATGAAGAGAACTTATCAGGGAGAAAGTGTGTACTTGGCCATTCTGAAACGGCTAAATATTTTGTCATTAAATTTTAACATGTGTGAATACACACATGCATGCATGCACAGGGAACTATAAAACCTGGAACAGTTCACAGGGGCCTGGGAACAAACAAAAATGGAACCATCACAGAAAGGAAAAAAATTATCATGGGAACAGCACAAGGAAAGGATAAACTGTGAAAGTCACTAATGGACACAGAGAAAAATGAGGAAATGGACCCAAATTAAATGGAAATGAAGGTCAGAAGGATCATGGAGAAACTGTGTAAGGACACTACACAAAACTCAGTATGCATCGGCATCTCCATGGTCAAACATGAGACAGGCAAGCAAAAGGGTGTGCAGACGTAGTTTTCAAAAACAAGAGATTTGATTAAAAATGGAAATGACATGCAATGTCCCAAGGAAAAGGAACAAAGACGCATACTAAAATTAAAGCTGCAGTCTTCAAAGAGAAAGGACTCTTTGGGGACTATGGAAAAATGCTGTCACTTAAAAGGAGAAAAAGAAAAAAATAAGGCTGTCCTCAGATTTCCCCAGGGTAGAACTTCAATCCAGAAAATGGTGCAGAATGGCTCAACGTCCTCGGGGAGACAGCGCTAAGACATGCCCACTTTGGCTATGTGAGGAGCCCACTTCTGACAGAAAACACGGACAGACTTCAGTCAGCCAAGGGATTGATGAGAAAGCTGCAGAACTCACATTGAGACTGAGTCTACTTGATGATATGCCAAGGCTTAGAGGAATTTAGGGGCCATAGTAACAGGGAAGAACGAAACCTTGTGAAAATACTTGGCAGAATAACTTCACAGGCATGCATGTTGAATCCCATATAGAAAGGAGCTAAATGATACCGTTAGAAGATGCTAACTCAAGCAAGATAATTGAAAAGTTATTTGGAAGACAAAGGTAACTGCTAAGGAAATGGACGAATTTGAGAATATTCAAGGTATAGAGTCAGTAGTCTACTAAAAGGTTAAAAATGTCAACTCAAATCATGGGTATAATAGCAGTCTTTATACTAAAAACAATACTCCAAAGTATTAAGAAAGCATAAACATTAAAAAAAAACCTACCAAAATATTTCATGGTAGATACAACACAAAACCATGAATAATCTGACAGAACTAAGCCAAGTTGAGAGGTTCTGATGCTGGTCATGCTCACCAGACAGTGAGCACTAGGGAACCGAACAAATGCCTGGGCTGGCATCTTTGTCGGTGTCCCGGGTGTACAGACTTCTGCCGTGGCCAGTATCAAGCTGCTGATCTGACATTGCTGATGTCAATTTGAGAAGAAATGGACACTTCATTTTATTAATCTCTTATGAGTTATGATCTGGTTTTGACACAGCAATAAATAGAATTCAGATAAGGAGAGAGGTTTTGCATTGGACTGCAAAGCAAAACCAACTGGGGCTGTCTACGAGGGATCCTCTCGTAACATGGGAGTTGAACGTTTGACAGTGGTGGCTTGTGGGTTCTGGAGCAGAGGTAGGTGGGAAGAAAAAACACACCTGAAGAAAACAATATTAAATGCATTGTTTTAAGGACTGCATCATAGTAATAAAGCATCCAGATACAGAATACTAATTGAGAGAATCTACGCACCAAACAATATAATATCTATATTCATGAACAAAAATGCTAGATATTGCAAGGAGAAATGGATAAAGAGGCTTTGGTTAAAAGAGATGTTTTACCGCTTCCATGCCAAGAAATCCCAAGTGAATAAAAATGAATAAGTAAGGATATAAAAACCCCAGATGATATACCAAGCCACTGAAAAACAAGAAAACACAATCCTTTTTTAAAAAATCAGATCACCTATGAAGGGTCCTTGCCTTCTTTACTAGAAGCCACAAAAGGACAGTCATGAGAGCCAATCACATATCAGACTGTAAGAAAATAGTAAATTCTTATTTTTGTTTGTTTTTTGTTTTTCAAGACAGGGTCCCTGTGAAGATCAGGTTGTCCTGGAGCTCAATATGTAGTCCAAGCTATCCTTGAACTCAGAAATTGACCAGCCTCTGCTTCCTGAGGACTGGGATTAAAAGTGTGTGCCACCATTGTCCAACAAGTAATACATTTTTTTTAAATGGAGAAAACCCTATTTGGGCGACTTTCTTTATCATAAATAATACAACTATGACATTTATACAAAATTTTAAATAAGATTCCCTTATCACTTGGAAATTTCAGCTTTTCAACTTTACAACAATTCTTGAATCAATTTTAAAACTCAAATTATAGAACATGTAAGAGCAAATAATAATTATCCAATTATTATACCCAGAACCCAGGGCTATAACCATAGTGTTCAGAGAAAATGAAAGGAAAATGCAGAAGCCAGCAAGAGAGACCATCAGAAATGAAGTAGCTACCTTTTCAGATCAGGAAAAAGAAAATAAATAGAAAGTGAGTGGAAAGAATTCAAAAGAAAATGCTGGGGTGTTATGAATTTAAATATTGTAAAAGCTGGTATTCGTTTTAAAGCCCGAATGATCTTCGAAGATCCATAAAGAAAGCTGTAAAGTTGGTCTGCTGTTGGCCTAACTTCATAAAATTAAAAGGCAGTTACATAAACCAAACTGCAACAGAGAAAATCATTGCAGACAGAACCACATGAGATGCTTTTGCAAACCCAGGCAACTAAATTTGAAAACGGTGATGAAATAAGTAATTTTCCAATAAAGCTAATTTTATTGAAAATTGGTCGAAATAGATCACTTGTTACCGCAAACTTATTTAAGACCTTACAAAGGCCCGTCTTGCCCCCAAAATGCTATTTCAAAACAGTTTCACATGAGATTGTTTCCGAATCTAAAATAGACAGGTGATCCAAGAACTTCCATTTTGGAACCACTGCCTTCAACAAAAGACAGAGGAGAGATGGAAAGGGCATGGGAAGGTGAATGGAACGGAGGCAGGGAGGTAAGGGGGAAATGAAAGGAAGAAAGAGAGAAAGAGAGAAGTCGTATGCCCATACAACCTTACTCGGGGACACATATAAAAAACTCCTGAGTAAAATTCCACAACCAAAGCAGCATATTCAAGGACTTTCTACTCTGATCAAGTTGGCACTTGGAACAGAGGTGCCTGCATGGAAGAGTGTGAACTATGTGGGAAGCCCTGGGCACAAAGAGCATGAGGAGCGGGCCACTAGGCTTTGGAAACATCCTGGATCTTGATCTCCCTGGCATTTGCAGCATGCTGATACCGAGTGAGGCACACACATGTGGCCCAAGAAGGGCTTGCATCATCTGACTGTCTGGCTGCTGGTGGTCAAGGAAACTGGTTTCTGATGTTGTCCTGGCTTGTTTGTGTCTTGACACCTCTTTTGTCTCTTCTCATTCCAGACACTGGTCATTTTCAATTTTACCAGTTGACGCTATTAATGTAACAGGGCCCCAGACCTTAGCACAACTGACACCAAGATGGAAGTACCATTCAGGCCTTAGAAACCAGCACACAGGCAACAATGCGGGCCAACATGAGAACAGAGACCTAATTCATCAAAGTCTGTCGTTCTGTTAAAGTTCCTAAGTGTGCTAACTTTGTTTTTGGCTTCCGTAGTTCTGCTTCTGTCTAACTGAGGTGTGTCGATCCAGGATGTGGTTTTGGGCTTAAAAGCTCACCTTGAGAAAGGCTCGGGTCTGCACTCGGGTCTTAAATACCCAGTGTGGTTGCTGGTGGCTAATAAAGGCTTTCTACTGGCTTGACCCTACGTCAGAGCAGTCTTCTTTGGTGGACACCTTGCAACTTTAGCTTTTGGGACTGGGAATTTCTTTATGTACAGGGTTTACCTATGCCTTACACCATCCCTGTTGGCATTATGACTAAACACGGGAAAGTCTACACCCCAATTCCTACTGCTATCCCCATCACAGTGACAACCAGAATGTTTCTAGACACTGGCAAATGTCGTCACCCCCCAGACTCAAAACTGTCCCAGTTAAGAATCACTTCTGTAGATCCATTTGCTTGCCACCATGTTTTCTGATTCTAACATTTCCACTTGACAGATACGGCTTTTAGGCTGTTGAAACCTCCCCTGACCTCCATCTGGGCATCCAAGCTGCTGTCACTTTGCCCTCTAGAACCTTTCCTTCAGCAAGCACTACGCTGCGTTACTCCACATTCCTTCTTTCTTATTCTAACAGGTAGGTTGTGCCTCGGTCTGCTTCTCTGGATGACCTTCTCTTGTGACTGAAATGGTTTAGCAGAGGATAAGGATATTACCAGAGTTAAGAGTCACAACCTGTGTCCTTAGCAGCCCTGGCAAGAGGGTGTCCCCTTCCCTGCTGTGAGCCCATTCTGGCTCCTTTGTATCAATCACCAATAGCTAGAAACACTGTCTACCTGGGAACCCAGGAGCCACATCGGGCTAGAAATCAAGTAGGCAACTTCATGCTCCTTCACGTCCTTCACTGCCAATTCTCAAGTCTCATCTGCAGCCCTGTAGGAAACCGTTTACAGGGCCCTGTCCTATGTTCCTTGGGCTCAGTTGAAAACTTTGCAATGGACCCAGTTTTCCTCCTTCCTGATGACTAAATCAGTCACCCCTCCTAGCTGACTCCTTCTCTTTTGTGGCAACTATTAATGCCCAGAAACACTGTCCACTTGGATTGCCAGTACCTCACCATACCCAGGTAGGTGATGACCACTCTTCTTGTCCTACAAATCACTACAGTTTCAACCCCAGCTCTATAGCGGACTGCTTTCAGGGACCTGTTCCTACCCTAACTCCAATCCCTGTGGACTCAGTCAAATCTTGTGATGGACCCTCTGAATCCCCCCATCTAGCCCATCCCCATTCCTTCCTGTCGCCTCCCATACCTTGAAACACGTTTCACCTGGGACTTTCAGTGAACACACCTGGCAAGAACTCGGAAGCATTCCCTACCAGACAAGCCACAGTCACCACACATTCCTGAGATCCAGAGAGGGCAGCAGAAATCCAGGAATGGAACACCATCCCAATAAAGACAAGAATAGATATCAAAACCTACAATCTCGATCATCCCAAACCCAGACACGGAGACACCAGCAGAAAACACCAACATTAAGACCCAAAACAATGTGTCTCCACCAGTCCTAGCAGCCCTACTAAGCAGTCCATGAGAAATGCCATATGGCTGAAGCACAAGACAAAGGCTTCAAAATAGCTTTTAAGAATATGTTGGAAATCTTGTATGTACAGATGTCAGAGTAGGAACAAGCCTGGGGTAAGCAGGGGCTTGGGGGCGAGGAGATTGTGGGGAAATGGTTTAAAGCACATTATATACTTGCATGAAAAAGGCCTGCATAAGCCTATGTGATTTCTTTAAATAAAGAAATAAGACACACACAAAAATCATTGTTGGAAGTTCCTAAAGAAGAAATGAATAAATCCATTGAAGAAATCTATGAAAACACAAACAATGTAATGAAATGAAGAAAAGTTAAAGACTTGCAAGTAAAAAGAGAAATAATAAAGAAAATGCAAAATGAGAGAAAACTGAAAACAAAAAATTCAAGAACTCAAACAGGAACACGAGGCAAACTTCATCAACAGAATATAAGAGATGAAAGAAAGAATTTCAGGCATTGAAGACAAGGTAGAAATGGATCCCGCAGTCAAAGAAAATGTTAAATCCAAAGGAATCCAGGTACAAATATCCACAAAATCTGGGCCATTATGAAAAGACCAAATCTACAAATTATAGGAGTAGAGGAAGGAGAAGGCACAGGTCAAAGGCACAGAAAGTATTTTCAACAAAATCATAGAAGAAAATTTCCCTAAAGAAAGAGATGACTACCAAGGTACAAGAAGCATACAGAACACCAAATAGACTGAACCAGTGTGACCATTTTAATATCTGACAAAAATAGATGTCAAATCAAAACTAATAAGAAAAGATAAGGAAGGAAAGTACATACTTATCAAAGGAAAAATCCATCGAGAAGATAATGCATTTCTAAACATCTATGCACCAAACACAAGGGCACCCACGTTTGTAGAGCAAACCCTGCTACAGCTTAAGTCACATATTGACCTTCACAGAGGGCTAGTGCAAGACTTCAATACTCGATCTCGCCAATAGACAAGTAATCCAGATGAGAAAGAAACAGAGAAATGATAGACTAACATCATAAACCAAATGGGCATAAACCAATAGCTAACTGACATTAAAAACCAAATGGACCTATCAGATATTTATAGAACATTTCCGTCAAACACAAAAGGATATACCTTGTTCTCAACACTTCGTGGAAATTTCTCTAAAACTGATCACATACTCAGAAAATTTAAGACTTAACAGCTAGAAGAAAATTTGAAATGACACCCTGCATTGTGTCAGCCCACCACAGATTAAAGCTGGATATCAACAACAGAAACAACAGAAAGCCTACAAACTCATGGAAACTGAAAAACGCACGATTGAGTGAAAAATGAGTCAAGACAGAAATTAGGAAAGAAATTACTTTCTAGAATTGAATGAAAATGAAAACACAGCATATCAAAACTTATGGGACACAAGGTGGCTCCAAGAAGCAACTTCATAGCACTTGTTGAACCTATATTTAAAAAATGGAGAAGTTTCATATTAATAACTTAACATCACACCTGAAAACTCTAGAACAAAAGGAAGAAAGAACACCCCAAAAAGAGTACACAGCAGAAAATAATCAAAATTGGGACCGAAATCAATAAAATAGAAACAAACAAAAGAATTACACTAAGACTCAATGAAACAGAATTGGTTACTTGCGAAAATAAATAAGATTGACCCTCCCTTATCCAAATTCTCTAAAAGGCAGGGAAAGGTGATTCAAATTAAAATTATAGATGAAATAGGGGCATATCAACAGACACCAAAGAAATCCACAAGGACATACTTTAAAAACCTGTACTCCACCAAAAATAAATAAATAGACAAACAAACAAATAAATAAATTTCTTATAACATATCACCAAAGTTAAATCAAGATCAGACTAGCACTTTAAACAAGCCAACAGCCCCTAGTGAAATAGAAGGAGTAATTAAAAATCTCTGGACCAAAAAAGCCCAGAGCCTGTGGAAAGGTCCCTGCAGGCTTTCCAGCCCACAAGGAAAGGATCAGGTGCCATAAGAATGATACTTGGATCAGCCCAATTTATGTAGTCAGGGCTTGGCCAAGACTTCTTGAAGTCTACCATCAATTCCTTTATTTTTGCCATATTTAAGCATAGCACAATTTTAAAAACAATTTTTTCTAATATCAACTCAGCCCCATGAGTACAGTAAAGCTTAAGACATGTTTATACTGATGCTCTTTACGAAGTAAATATGATTTCATACAATAGATAGGCTCTTGTGGACTTAGAAACAATGCTCAAAATGAGGGTTTAGAGAGGATAACTGAGATAAACACAATGCCTGGCCCTGAGATAGCATAGAAGCCATTTAGACAATGACATCTCTCACACGGATGAGTTTTATGACCTAGAAGTACACTCAAGATTTTAGGGGGAAATGGTCTGGAATGAACAAACATAGTATTCTGGGCATAAGGGCAGAGCCTGGCTCAACAGGTAGCAAAGGATTATCAGGTTGTAAACTACATTTTCCCCTAGAATTCCAGATTAACAGCCAAATATCTTCTCCCTTTGGAGAAATCAGCTATGTGTTTAACTTTTCCTGGCTTCTCCAGTACTTATCTGTGTACACAAGGATCGTTTTGCCCTCTTCAGGGGATTCAGTGCAAAATTCTACCAGAAGAATCAACACCAATACTCCTCATATTATTTCACAAAATAGAAACAGGAGAAACACTGCTTCATTCTTTTTAAAAGGTCACAGTTAACCTGATACCATAACTAAACAAGGAACCTTCCTTCCTTCCTTCCTTCCTTCCTTCCTTCCTTCCTTCCTAAAGAAAGACAATTACAAGTTTATTTCCCTTATGAACATAGATTTTTTTTAAATTCTCAATAAAATGCTTCCTAACTGAATACAAGAACAGAGCAAATAGATTATCCACCATGATCAAGTCGGCTTCATCTCAGAGATGCAAGGATGGCTCAACATTTGTAAATCAATAAATGTAATCCACCAAATAAACAGGCCAAAAGACAAAAACATATGATCATTTTATTAGATACAGAAAATGCCTTTGACAAAATCCATACCCCTTCATGATAAAAGTCCTGGAGCGACTAGAGATATAAGAGACATACCTCAACAAAATAC
>LOEQ01002314.1:165190-208114 GCA_001685075.1 Bramus lutescens | reverse complement strand
GGGGGGGGGAGACAAGAAGGAGGCAGAGATAAGTAATAAATATACACCTGTAAGAAAATATCCTTCTATAGCACAGCACAGCACCACACACCATGAACATACACTATGAAAATTTCTGGACGTTAGAATTTATCACATATGCTGAGGAACCAGAAAATACTTTCCACAACGAGGAGGAAAATCACTTTAAGTTGATTAGAAAAGACACACTTGATAAAATTTGCAGTCAAAAATGTTTATTTTTGATTGCTAAAACTATGTTTCAAATATTCAAGAAGCCAAAGAAAAGATGAAATCCTCAGTAGCCCAAATGAAAAGTACTCAACCTAGGACTGGTGGTATATTTGACACTGTGGGGGGAAAAAGACGAACGACACAGATTCTAGAAACTTCCCAATATGAAACGGAAGGAAAGATAATTGAAAGCAGAAAGAACAATTGGGTGATGGGATAGCCTGAAGGTGATGTGCATGTAATTGTCGCACAAGGGGAACAGAGAACTAGAAAATCTTTGAGGAAATATCTTGGTTACTTTTCTATTGCTATGCTAAGACACCATCACAGAGGTAACATAGAAAGGAACGGGTTTAATCTCATCTCACCATTTCAGAGGATTAGAGTCCATAATTGGAAGCATAAAGGCATGGTAGCAGAAACAGCTGAGAGCTCACATTTGATCCACAAGCAGGAGACAAGAGAGAGAAAGTGGGGGAGGAGACATAATGGGAACGGTGTTAAGTCTTTTGAAACCCCAATGACAGTCCTCCTCCAGCCAGGCCTCACCGCCTAATTCCAAACAGTACCAGCACCCGGGGACCAAATATTCAAGCATACGAGTCTACGAGGGCCATTCTCCTTCAAACCACCATGGAAGATAATAGCCAAAACCCCCAAACAAGGCAAAGACTCCTGCTTTGACTCAAAGGTTAAAATATCCACAAAGGATAAAAGGAGCCATACCATTTTTACTGGGTTGCCTCTGTCCCAAGCTGGTACGCTCCCATACACAGACAATTCCTGGGTACCTTGGTTATTACAGGGCAAGGAGAGAATTAGAGGCAGACCTCAGTTCTCTACCATTCTTGGACCCTTTCTGAGTGGCATGGTCTGGCCTCATGGATGCCAAGGCTCAGTTGGAGACAAAAAATAGGGTGGGCTCATGGAAACCAGCATGCTAATCTTGGCAGTAACTTTGCATCAGTAGGGAGACTAGCCAGCAGCAGCAGCTCACTTTAAGAAGCGGTCAGTGGTCTCTGTGGCTCACACCTGCCTGGCTTCCACATGTAGCCTTAATGCTCACCTTGGAACCTCCCAGACCAGGGATAGATAGAGCCAAGCTGATCTTTATACACAAAGGGAGCCTCACTAGACTACGGAGCATAGCCTGTAGTTGAAGTCAGCCTCATACTGTAGGTTACAGCCCAGCTCAACTGGGAGAACGCAGTAGTGAAGTCCGCAATAGCTAGGTTGTGGGCCACCAACTAGCACAGCAGAAACCGAAGGTGAGACCAAACAGTGAAGGCCTACCAGGATCAAAGGGCACAGTGGAGGCTGGAAGGGGTCACTGTTTGTTTCAGTGCACAGATGCTTAGGACAGAACACGAAAGACAGGAAATAGAACACGACAGAAAGAAATAATCAAGTTCTAAGAGATAAACTCTGAAGAAATGGAAATGCATGAAATGACCAACAATTAATTTGGAATAGCTGATTTGTTGAAATTTTTTAATCACGTAAGGATACTGAATTGTATTGAATGGCCTAGCATTTCCATTTTGGTCAAAGATGTCCAATTCTGTGCTAAAAAGATGTGCCAACCATGCTGTTTTCTTCTGATTCTGAATCTTAACGGAAAGACTTTAATTATCTGCCACTGAGAAAAGTGTTAGCTGTAGGCTTTTTCTGAAAAAGCCTTTATTATGTGGGATGCAGTTTTCTGTATCTAATTTGCTGAGTGTTTTCATAATGAAAGGATATTTATTTTTAAGAAACATTTTATCCACATCTAATAAAAGGATAACATATTTTTAATTCACTAGAAATATAAAATTAAAGTGACAGAGATAAGAAAATTAGAGCCCCTAGAAATACAGAATACAATAACTGAGCTAAATATTTTAGCAGAAAACATCAGCCACAGACTACTAGTCAAATAGAAAAAGTATCAGTGAATGTAAAGATAGAATATTTGAAATTATACATTCAGATTCACACAGAGTGCTGGGAGATGGCTCTGTGGGGAAAAAGTCTAAGCCCGACTTACAGTGTTCAGTGTCAGAAATTCACATCAAAAGTTGGATTAGGTGGCACATATCTGTAGCCTCAGAATTCCTATAGCAGGATGGGAAGTTCCTGGGCCAGCTAGCCTGGTGTACGTGGTCTGTACACAAGACAGTTCCCGCTTCCCTGAAGATAGGCAATGAGAGGAAGGAATGATTGTACCTGTAATTCCAGTGGCCCACCAGTGGAGGGGGAAGAAAACGAGGGAGAGAGAAACTGGAGGAAAAGAGGAAGACCAGAGGGAAAGAAAGAGAGAAGAGAAAGAGGAGGGAAAAAAGAAAGGAGAAATCCTGCTGTGTTTCAAAACCGGCATCCACCAGGGCTTCCCTATTCCCCACTGACGAGAGCCTCTCTGCGCTCCAGCCTCCTCTAAGAACTTCACCTGCACTGCCATGTTTGCATTGTGCTTGGCATGCACATGTGTTTTTTCTGGGGCATTTATGAATGTGTGCTCAAGAGCACAGCACTGTTGTCCAGGTTATCGTTGCTGAAAATAGTTACACCCCAGCCAGGCAGGCCTGTCTTTCCAGACTTCTGCTCCTCGGAGGGCAGAAGCCATGAGACACTGCATTATCTGCCCATGCCAGGCACACAGTTGGTGCCCATGTGCTCACTAGACTGAATCGCATTTCTCTGTCCATTGAAACTTGCTTCTCCCTGGGCAGTGATGGCTCACACCTTTAATCCCAGCACTTGGGAGGCAGAGGCATGGGGAATCTCTGAGTTCGAGGCCAGCCTGGTCTACAGATTGGGTTTCAGGACAGCCAGGGCTACACAGAGAAACCCTGTCTAGAAAAACAACAGCAACAAAAATTTGTTTGCCAATTAATCCCAAGGAAGACTGAATATGAGCCTGTGAGCATCCTTTCCACTCTCCTGAACTGAGTCCCAGCCTATGGGACTCTTGCCTCCCAAGAGAGGGGATACTCAGCCTAGAGCCATACAGCACATTGCAGCACATGCTAAACGCTGTGCTGAGAGCCATAACACCTCACGGAGGACAAGGAGCTAAGAATAAGTTAGTGACTGTCTCTGAGACCTAGCAAGCCCTTTCCCCGATTCCTGGCTTTTGGCTAGGGGCTAGATTTCATTGTGAGTTCAGGGCACTAAAAGTTTGTGAGATGGCACAGGAGAACATTCTCTAAGACGCTGAGTACTGGGCTGTCAGTGAAGAGAGCCCTAAGGGTAGGGTGGGCATGGAGGTTCAGGTGAGCCTCTCTCTCATGGAGGCATGCTTCTTCCTTCTTACAATTAACCAAGGAATTGAGACCAAAATTTCCACACCCCCATCATTAAAATGTATATCTGAAAAATAGAAAAATGGGATCTGAGAGTGAGGAAGAAGAGAAAGCAGCCTCCAGACACAGGGAGATCCACCCGCCAGCTCAGCAGCCCAGCGAGATGGTCCTCAGGCACACTGCCACTGGACATTGGGCCAAAGAGAAATATTTTTCTGTAACTTCTGCTCCCAACTCCCATCTAAACAATGCTTCCCTATCATTACGGAGAAGCACGAGGGCCAAGGAGCTGACAAAGCCAAATCACTGGATGCAGGGGCAGGAATACACTTCAGTGTTCTCTGGCCTCCCAGGAGGACTTGGGTGGCTGCTGAGGGTCCTGTCTTCCTGAAGGAGAAGACCCACTGCCTCAGCATCTATGGCTGTATTCCCCAGAGTCCTGGCTGGATAGCAGGCACCACCCTTGAATGACAGCCTGTGGGTCCTTTCCCATCCCAGCCCAGGAAGCCTCAGCTGGGGGTTACAAAGGCAGGGGTGTGGAGGGAGGAGGCAAAGGCTTGATTTGTTAAGGGCTATAATGTATAAAGCACCTCAAAGTGTGTGGCTTTGACAACACAAGTGTATTATCTCAAACTTCTAGAAGCCAGAACTCCCAGATGGAGGGGAGTCCCTCTGAGGACTGTGGGGGCAGAAATCTGTTCTAGGCGGCTTCCCCGGCTTCTGCAGGGTTTCTGGCAATCTTCGGCATTCCATGGCTTATACATCACCCTGACCTCAGCCTTCATCATTACTTGGTGTTTTCTCTGTGTGTGCCTGTCTCTAGAGTTCTCGTTTTTATGAGGACACTAGTCAGACTGGAGGAGGGGCCCACCCCGCTGCAGCATGACCTCATCTTAAATAATTAAATCTGCCTTGATCCATTTTCACAGAGGTCCATTCTAAGTCCTGGGGTTAGGAATTCAATATGAATTTGAGGAGACACCCTTCTCTTGTAAGCAGGCGGTTCAGGGAAAAAGAACCCCCCTCCAAAACCATGGCTCCTCTTCAATATTTTTCTCTGAGCACTCTTGGCAATTCCCTTGAAACGTGATTGCCTTAAGGATGGAAGGGTTCTGAAATCCAGAGCAGGGGCTTTTCCTCCCATTCCAAGCCTTCCTCTCTCCTAAGGTGTAAGGGGAGTGAATGCATCATTACCTGTGCCTAGCAAGAGTGAACAGGAGAAGAATCAATAAACCATCAACATTTCCAAGATTCCATCCTTCGCAATAAATACGTAACCTGTACACCTTTTCCCGAAGTGTTGAAGAGGGAGATTAAGGCCAGAGACTGCTAGAGGAATACTAGGGTTTGGCATTTCAGGTGGGTCTTCTTGAGACACAAGCATGGATGACTGCTCATCCCCTTTAGCAGGTATGAAGAGAAGAGGCAGATTTTTGAAAAAATGATTTATTTTAAAATGTGTACGGTCTTTGGATAACTTAGAATCAACAGGTATGCTGTTAAAGTCTCTGATACTCTCTCATACCCCAAACCAAGAGCAACAGCAGATCTGATTGGCAGAAGGGTCCTATGACTTAGGATGCACAGATGGCTACAAAAGTCAATGCCCAGGTAGACAGAGGCTTTCAAAATCACAAAGTTTGAAACTGCCTGTCTCAAACATTAAACATATCAGCAAACTACCACCACCACCTACATCCACACTATGGTCTACTTTACTCAGGCCTCCACATTTACGGAGCACAGAGAAAGTTTTACAGACGCCAGAATCATATTACACTTAAATTAATTTATTCCCTCACATTAAGAACAGTTTTAAAAAAAAAACTAGAATCTACCCAGTGTTGTCTCCATCCCCACATCGACATGTACCTCCTGACAGGATATCAGCCTCCTGGGCACTCCATCCCCAGTCCTCATGAGTTAGAATGGGCATATGAGAGCAGAACTCAAAGGAAGCCAAGGATGCCCTTGCCTCACCCCACACAGCCGCCAAGCAGCCCAACGCTCCGGTGCACACTTGAGCAGAAACAGACCTGAGGTGCGGGCAGCAAGGAGGGGCAGGCTCCTAGGTGTTGCAAATGAGGCAGTTGCCTCACAATAGAATGGATTCCATGCTCCTCTTCACTGCCCTGCTTCCTTGCAGCAAGGGACAGCAGGATACCTACTTCCTATGCACTGTGGACATAGTCCAGCCACAAGCCTTCCTGTGGTCCCCACACGGCCCTGTGAGGTAGGATTGTCACCCCCATTGTACAGATCTGGAAACAAAGGCTGGAGGAAGAGACCTTGTGTGAAGTGGCACAGTGAGTCAGTGGGGGTCAACCTGAAAACCCAGGGCTTTTCACTTAAGGCTTCCTACTGTCTGCGTAAGGCAAAGGGTCAGCAGTAAACAGGCATCTGAGTTCAAGGACCGTGGGTCTGAAGCTCAAACACCAGAGCCCTGTGAGCACACAGGGCCAGGCTTGGGAGGCCAGTGGACTGTGTCTTAGTGACCTTGTTTCGTTCACATTCATTTTGGTTTTTTTACCATAAACAAGTCACTGAGCCGCTTCACACTGGAGCCTGAGTGGGCCATTGTGGTTCCCTACCAGGTAGACAGGTCTCGGAAAATTCTTGCGAGAGTATGCTTGTCAAACTTCCTGCCCAGTGGCCAATGTCACTCCCTTGCTGGGAGCTGGTGGATGGAGCACAGGACGATCAGCAACCACATATCTCACACCTCATGAGAATCGGGTATGATTAAGATGCTAACCTAAGTCCTGGAAAACATAGTCCCCATGCCCTGAGAGACCTTCCATGGAGGGCCCATGAGGTCAAAGAAGTTGGGGGTCAGGATATCTGTCAAACAGAAAAATGATTCAAAGTAATCCTGGAGGGGGAGACTGCTTTGCGGGAGAGGAATGACAGCAGAAGGTTAGAGAGTTGACATTTAAAATATATATATATATATAAAGAACACCAGTCTATCTGACTCCCCTGGTGTCTACTGTGGGGCAGCACTAGCTGCCAAAATGGGTAGGGGCTTCCTAACAAAAATATCTTAGCTCCCATGTCCTAACAGGCCTTAGAGAATGAGAACAGGAGAAAGAACAACACAGCTCTTCTGAATCGGGTGACATCTGCTCTGTTTGGCATGTGCCCCTTTCCCAATGTCATGGCTCTACAAGAACATGGCAGCGCTGGCTCCTCCTGGGCACATGGACAGCAGGCCCCTCCTCTCTAAAGCCTAGTACCCCTGAGCACAGGGAATGTTTGCATTCTAGCTACCTGTTGGGTGTCATCTCTTCTGTTCACTGGTGAACAGGTTGAGGACAGAGACAGGAGGTCTCTGTACCTTTGGTCTCTACATGGAGAAGGAAAAGCAGTCACTCGAAAGCCTTTGCTCCAAAGCACCACGGCTTAAGGAGCAACCTAGCCAGACAGGGGGACAATAGGACAATGTCCCCAGGGAAGTGCCCTTGGGGACGATTTTGCTTTGGAGTAACTGAGCATGATTCCATGTCCTGTACCAATGATTTGCTTTCCCTTCCCCAAGCCACCCTGCATCTGGCACAAACCAAGCCTAGGAGAGTTTTTTGGAGATGTGAAATCACTATATATGTAGAGATTTCAAGCCACGGGGGCGGGGGTGGGGGAGGGGCACAGGGGCTGCTGGTTTGTGAGGGTGACACCATTCAGTTGGGAAAGTCTGGTTTTAACAAGCCTGATGAGAAATGTGGCTCTTTCCCCTGCCCGTCTGGAAGAGGAGGAGGGTGCTGTCTAGGAGGAATGTGTGTGGCAGGAATCTGAGCTCCTATCATCTGTGGCTGCAGGGAAGGCCGGGTCGGCCTCCTTGCCATCAGGCTGTGGAAGCCCAGGAGCTCTTGCCAACAAAATTCCCTAGAGTGCAAGAAGCAGGCTTGGGCCTGTTGAGGGAAAAACAAACAAACAAACAAACCACTCCTCCAAGCTGGGTTAACCAGGAGACCAGCCATATAAACAACCTAAGGAGAAGAATCAGAGTGCCTGGCTAGAGACAAGTGCTCAACAGTTAATGTTCCGGAAGCCGGACAGCGTGGCTTTCCCAAACAAATAAATGTCTTCATCTGTCCCCTCGTTGAGATGCTTCACCAAGTTCTTCTCGAAGAGGAGCGGGTGGTAGGCACCCATTGTGCAGGCACTGTCGAAGAAGCTCTGGTGGTAGTAGCACATGTCGGTCTTGCGCTTGGATGGAAGGAACTCATAAATATCTACCTGGTCGCATAGCGTCATCATGATGACGATACCTAGAGAAGGAAACAGAGGCGAGTCATGTCCTGTAACTGGAAGCAACCCAGAACTCTGCCCAGTACCTTGAATTTGGTGAGCAGCCACCCAGCGTTCTAGCTATTCCTATGATTCCCAGCCTGGGTTTTTCTGATAAGTCAAGACCAACAGACTGATCTATTTCATAGCTCTGTGTCCCCAGCACCAAGGCTACAGTCTGGTATGTGTAAATCTTCTGCCATTCTATAGGATTAAAGGGCTCCATTGGTGAAGTTATCGATGGAGTAAGCTATAGTACGCCAATGGGAAGGAGACAGCCATGAAACAATGCCAACACTTGTACTCAGCTCTTCCAGTGTTACTACAACCGGCCAAAACCTCACGGAAAGCAGTTAAGAAGACAGACTCATAGAATATCGGTAGAACACAGTTCTGAGGACAGAAAACTTCTCCCCTTCACTGGGATGAGACCAGAGGAAAGCAGAGCCAAAGCGCCGTCCACACGGGTGCTGTCCAGGGAGGCGGCGCAGTGAGATGCAAGCTCATCCAGGCACAGGGGACTCATGGCCGCCCAGACTTGACCCCAACTGGCTGAGTTGTCTTGTGCCAGAAGTGATGCCTCTGTGTGTCTCACATCTGCTCTAAGAAGGAGGCCTATGCAATGCTTCTACTGTGCAGGTTACTGTTAGGGTCCAGTAAGACCGCAACTGAAGGAGCCCTTTTCAGTCGCTGGTCATATAGGTATCTTTAAAATGGAGCAGCTCCCACATTAGGGGTGAAGCTACAGATTGTGGCAACAGCTCTGTTCTAGAAGAATCATGTGCTGGAAAAAACACTTGTGACCGCCAATGGCTCCTGGCTCAATGAAGAAGAAATGTTAGCTCTGTGACGAATGTAGGCACTACAAAAGCACCCCTAGGAATGACAGGAAGGGACACTTCTCCTCAGTAAGGCCTGAGAGCACTGGTGTGGGGTAAAGGAGCAGCATATAGGAGGAAGAACAGCCACAGCTGGGACAACATGGTCAACAGCGGGGCAATGGGGTAACAGGAAGTGTGTTCCTCGGCATGTCAACTGTGGCTGCTCGAAAGGCTCCAGGGAGAACACAGATGCACCTACAGAACAGCTGAAGCAGAGGTTAGAGAGGGGTGCCATACTGCAAGAGCCCTAATTTCTTTTCACCTCTGCCCCGAATAGAAAAGTTACTCATTTACCCCAGAATATTTACCATGCCAATCCCACAAGGATAAGTAAAACACAGTTAGTGCCCCAGTATGGGAAGCAGACAGATAAATTGCACGGGGGTGGGTCCCTGGAACCATCTGGTTCAAAGTGTTCCACCATAGGTACCCATGGAAAGAGTGTCCATCCCTCTGCCCAGGCCTGTACACTCATGGAAATGTCCCAGTGGTCCACCAAAGAGAAAGGGAGGGAAGGATAGATGGGCCATAAGAACTGAAGGACATGGGAAGAGCTTAAGAAGAGAGCCTTTGACCAGAGTTCAGGACCCTAATGCCCAGGCCATCCCACGTCAGCTCCCCACTTCCTACACAACCCCGCACAGGCAAGCTTGCCCATCTTCTCTTGGGGTTGTGACAGCTCCCCACTTCCTACACAACCCCGCACAGGCAAGCTTGCCCATCTTCTCTTGGGGTTGTGATGAAGAGATCCACAAAGCAAGAGAGATACAACTGACTTGGGCTCCAAACATGGTTGTGCAGAGCAGTGTTTCCATTTCTGTCGATATTTAAGTATGTAGCATTTTGTTCATTGTACTTTTTAGCATTGTGATTTTTGAAGATTCTGAATATCTTGATTAATAGTTTTAACATAAGATTAATCATATTACTTGATTCATAGTTTTGGCATACTCTCTAAATTGTAAGCCTAAGCCCAGGGTCTTACTTCATCCAAGGCCTTACTCTCTCACTTTCTCTTTGCTTGCGCATCTCTTTACACTATTGCTCCATGTTAAACCCTCCTTCTCTCCTCCACAGAACTATCTCTGACTGTCTAGCTAGCGGGGTTCTTCTCTCTGACAATAGCAAGGCCACTTCTCAATGTGGCCTGAGATGCCTGACTGAACTCCCTCGGCAGACATCCTAAGAAGAAAAATCACATCTTACTTGAGATAGAACTTAGTACAGTGTACAAGCTGAACAACTGTTCTGGTGAAGGAATGAGACCCAAGAAGAAAGTCAACCTCTTCTAGAAAACAACACAGGACTTCTCCAGGCCTGGACTCACCCAGCATGCCGGAGGATGGGGGATTTGGCTGAATCCAGTCTGGAGAGATTTCCTGCATGATGTCCCACAGTTCCCATGGCATCTGAGGCCTGAGCATATAAAAGGGCTGGCTTGGGTACAGCTTGCGGTAATTCTTATACGTTTCGAAGAAATTGTAGTCTGGCTTCTTATACCACTGGGAGGAAAAAAAAGAAGTGGTGGGTCAGTGAAGAAATGTGCTTCTTGCATAAACATTCTTGCCAGAGCATCAGTCTTGTCTTGCAGCAGATCACAAACTTCTCCAAATCACAGCATTAGTGGGTAGTGGAGTAGGGACCAGGACACAGTCTATGCTCATGGCACTGTTGGACTGGTGACCTTGGAAAGGCCTCAGGTTTCAGAGCCACCAAGCTGGGAATGGTATCAGCTGAAAGGAGGTCTCTGCACCATCTAAACTAGCTTTTATTGGCTGTTCGTTTGTTTGTTTTTAAATCGTTCTCATTATTTTTGCAGAAAGGCTGTCCTGAGCTCCTGGTCTCAAGTGATCCTCCTGCCTCAGCTTCCCCAGTAGCTAGGACCAGTATACCAAGGTATTCTTATTATTGAAGGATAGAAAATTGGGGCCCAAGTTCTTGCATCTGTGGCTTCAAGAGTCGTCCTTCGCCGACCAAGCAGACTTGGTTATAACTGAGATCACTGGAAAACTGGAGACTTCAGAAACCAAGGCACTGGTGACTATCACAGCCGACTAGCTGTCGGTGGGCATTTAAGGATTCTGTGTGCCAGGAGAAGTGCTTTCTGTCCTGCTTCTGGAAAGCCATTCTCCCGAGGCCACAACAGCCTATGACAAGAGAGGCTAACCTACATCTATAACACAAAATGAGGGGACAGTTCCAGAAAGCCTGAGAAGCCAGCAGGCCCGTGGCTCTGATCTTCTACCCTAAAACAATGGACAATGCAGATCTATGCCACTGAGTTAGGAAATCAGATCCTAGCATGGGTTTCGCCTTTCTGTGCTTAGCTTTCCCATCTGTAAAATGGGAGCCACCACACTTCCACCTGCTTCTGGATAGGGTTACAAGAGTGAAATGAGAAGATTTCTAGACATCGGAGGTGAGGAGCAGAAATGTGACATTACTGATAGGAGTAACAATAATTGTTCTTTCCTCACCAGGATTCATGAGGAGTAAGTGGCCTTGATGAACACAGTAAGTAAGCATTGATAAACAGATCTTACTCCGGATTACCACTGGCCCAGTCTCCAACACTCTCAATATGCATCTTCTCCAGAAAATATGCAAATGACCTTCCAGGGAAGGCACCCAGAGGGGCTGGTTAGGACGGGGAGGGGGGAAGATTCTGAGTTTGCTAGCCCCCACCCCCACAACCGTGTAGAGGGCTGCCTAAAACCCAAACAGCCAGGAATGCCTCAGTCAGGTATGGCTTTAAAAACATAGAAACATGGGGAAATCCAATGGCAGATGGGAGGTTCACTTACACTTGGGATATCAGCATGGTATAGAGATGGGTCCCACACAATGAGGATTCCTTCTTTGTACAAGCTGTTCTTCAGGAACTGCTTTTCTGTGGTGATTAACTGCAGGGAGAAAGAGACAGGATATGACATAAGCACTTGTGTGTAAATATTTGGCTCATAAGAACAATTGATACATCATCAGGTTGGTACCGCCTGAGGCCCAGAGCCCCATATGAGGACCTAAGCTGGTTTAGCGCTTCCCTTCAAAGGAAAGACAGGAAGGACGCTCGCGAGAACTGTGCTTACAGCAAGCTGTTAGCCATGGAGTAGAAAGGGTTCTGCTCGGACCCTGAATCTAAAGGGTCGCAGTGAAATGGTACAGCACCCTAGTCCTATAAGCTATACAGTGCCAGGAGTAGAGAAACAAAAAAATAATGGCCCATTTTCAAAGATGCCACAGGCAAGCTTGGGCCCAGTTACAGTTATACTGAGAATATTGGGTCCCAGCTAGCCTCTGCCAGTCCAGCTACAGGCCCAGCTCAAATTACTAACAGCCAAGCTTGCCTAAGCACCAGGGACATGACAAGGTCAAACGCCTGATAAGTTTTAAATAAACACTCAGCAAATGTCAACAAATTTAACAATGAACCTACCCACTATCTTTGGTAAGAAACATAAGTAGCAGAGGCAAAGACAAGCCAGATGACGTGGACACTCACTCCGGATCACTCCACTCAGCGAGCGAGGAAAGGGAGGAAGGAATCAGGCTCTCTGGGCTCTAAGTCTGTTCTCTGAACTCAGGAAGTGCCCCTTCACTCTGGGCTGATGCCTGACCTTGCAAAATCATAAAGTAATAAACTGACTGCCTTGCTTTGGTCACCCTGGGTCTCCAGTGCTCATATTCTGAAGCAAGGGTCCTTGTGCCTCACAGGAGAAGTCAGAGTGGATTTTAAGTCCTTATTAAATGTAACTGAGGATCCACGAAAATCCTTTTAACCACCCACAAAGTCTAGTCTAGTCTGATTACATCATCTTTCATAGGCGCCAATACAGATCATAGTTTCTCTGTTACCAAGACAAGGTCACTTGGCTGAACAATAGATGTCAGCAGCTCACATGAAGGAACCAAGTATACTTAAAAAATAAAATAAAATAAGCACACTTCAGATGCAGGCTCTCAGCAGAGTGAGAGATATTCATCTGCCACCTACTGTGAGTACAAGCCACAGCCCAATTCCCTGTCCTTCCAGGACTGCAGGGAGACTGTAAGGTGAGTGTGCCAACCTTGATGGGGCACTTTTACAAAACATATTAAGAACCTTAATCCAAAGGTGCTATTTTGAGTTGGCCATATGACCCAGCTATCCCCCCGCCCCTTTGCATGTGCCCGAAGGACCCAACAACATACTTCACAGGTGCTTGCCCAGCCATGTTCACTGCTGCTCTACTCACAAGAGCTAGGAAACTGAAACATCCCAAACCATTCAGCTGCAACTGTTCAGATGATGAGTAGTTAATAAAAATGTGTGATGTATATACCTTGGAATACTATTTAGCTGTTAAAAAATTGAAATCACAAACTTTTCAAGGACATGGATAGAACTTGAAAAGTTCCTATTGAGTGAGATAACCCAGACCCAGAAAAACAAATGTCATATGTTCTTTGTCTATGGAGGTTCCTCGCACCAAATCCTCAGGTGTGAGTACACAGCCTGCCATAAATCCAGAAACCAGGAAAGTAAACCAGGACCATTGCCAGGATAGTGCAGTTGGGGACTACTGGAGAGGGAATAGCAGGGTACAGGTAATCTCATCTAAATGGAAAAGGGAAAGTTGGGAGGTAAATACAGGGAAAGGGGGGATGTGAGAAAATAGCAATAAGGCTGCCCGAGAAAGCCACAAGAAATCATACTATTACCTATTTACCTTAAAACCCTATAATACATGTAATTTTGTGTATAACTACACACATATAGTTTTAACAAACTTTTCTCATCTGGGCTGATAGTGCTCCCTCCAAGAGCCAAAGACCACCTAACAAAAATGTCAATACCAGACATGAGAAAAGCACTTTTGAGGTATTGGTCAGGGTTGTCTAAGAGACTTCCCAAACATACAGCCTATTGCTGTTGCCCTTGATTATCCCCAAGAGGTGTAAGGTAAGGTAATACCCTGCACTTCAGACACAGGACCCACAGGTCCCTGAGCTGGAACTCACCTGAATGCCCCCTCCCTGAGGACTAGCTTTCATGGTACCAGAAGGTGCCATGCAAGTTTCCAAAGGAGGGGAGCAATCAACAGTCCCACCCAGCCGTGACACCTACGAACCACATCAACTACCAACGTGGCGCAATAACCTTGTGGGTATAGTAGTGGCACACAGACCTTGGTGGTAACCCACAGCTTTCTAGTTGAAATTAAGACCTGTGGTGGGACCAGGTCTTTTATCCTGTCACTTGTATTATTTTTAATAAAACACTGATTGGCCAGTAGCCAGGCAGGAAGTAGAGGCGGGGCAACAAGAACAGGAGAATTCTGGGAAGAGGAAAGTTCAGTCTGCAGTCTTCACCCAGCCACAGAGGAAGCAAGATGAGAGGGCCTGGCTGATATAAGGTACCAAGCCACGTGGCTAACACAGACAAGAATTATGGGCTAATGTAAGATGTAAGAATTACTTAATAAGAAGCCTGAGCTAATAGGCCAACCAATTTATAGGAAACTTCTCTTTGTAACAGATAGAGACCACTGCAGAAAACCACAACCAATCAAAACGCAGAGTCATGGAGCCCACTCTCATGTACAAAGCACAACCACACACAAGGCTCAGAGAACAGAAAAGAGGGGTTGGAAAGATTGTAAGAGCCAGAGGATCTGGGAGTTTGCCGTGAGAGTGTGTCTCCTAGTAACATCCAAAGCTCCACCTGTGACATCTCACCAACATGACTGCCCGAACATGAGCTGAACAAGGAAGACACCAACAGACTTGTCAGCCTGGACAGGGACAAGCCCAGGAGGCTTCAACCCTACAAGAAGAACTACAGGAAGAGCACTCCGATTGGTTGCCCAGAACCAAACAGAAGCTCTGAAAACATGCATACAAATAACATTATATGGACCGACTGGATATGGAGGAATATGTGTGAATACACAAATACATAGACACATGCAATAACAGACAGTGAAGAAAGAGATCATGAATTTGAAAGAGAGCAAGTAGGAGTATATGAGAGGGTTCAGAGGGAGGGAAGGGAGAAATGTCGCAATTAGATTATTATCTCAAAAATAAACACAAAAGAGGAGCTGTTTTAAGAATCAAATGTGGAATATAAGTAGACAGGAAAGATTAGCCCTAAAGGCTTAATAATGAGGAGAGCTACATCCTTTTAAAAGGCACACACACGCAGACATGCACTCGTATGCACACATGCTGTGAGATAACTTCAAACACTCATTGTAAAGAATAGCTAAGGCATGAGGTTCCCAGGTTAAAAGTGAGCGGTGCATGTGGTAAAAAACAGACTGAGAAGGGACTGAAAATGAGAGGAACAAAATTACAACAATCCCTTTTTACCTTGGTCACCAGTGTTAGGGAAGAGACCTCACAGCATCACTACAGTGTCTGGCAGTGACACTAAGGGAGATTTACGTATGGTACAAAGAATAGCAATGTCATGAACCTCCTATCCCTTCCTACAGATGGAGGATCCCTGCAAGCCTGTAGATATCATCTTCTGCGAAGCACGCTCTTCTGTGAGACAAGAGTTATGGTGGTGAACTCATGTTGGCCAGGATTTGTATCATTAGATCAGTTGCTAAAGAGCCAAGGGTTACACAGACCCTGCCCCTCAGGTGGTCACAGCCTGATAGAGAAGGTCAACAACGGAACAATGGCTAAACATACAATAATATGACACTAGAGACAGGGTAAGGATGACAATGGGGTGTTTAATCATTAGGGCATGATAAATATGAACATGCCACATCATGGGGGTCAAAGGATCAAGAATGTTCCAAACACAGAGAACAAGTGCAGATCCCTGATGCTAGATGTGAGAACTGTCAACACGAGCCTTTTCTTTCTTCCTCATTCAGTAACCTCAGATATTTATTTCACTGAGTGACAACCTAGAAGAGGCTATCCGAAATAAATACTTGTCAGTTTTCCTTGCAGCTAAACGGCCAAGTAGCTAATTCTAACCAATGATAGGTAAAGAGTATGGCTTCCAGGAGGTGACCCTCCCCCTTCGGCTGGCTGAAATATGGATGTGACCTCTGGAGCTTGAGTGGTCATCATGATGTCGTAGTAGGCTGACAACAACAGTGAAATAAAAAGTAGAAGGACCTGGAACTTTGCCACAGCATATAATGTAAAGTCAGACATGTCTACCCTGAACTTTCATAAGACAGAAGAGTGAATGCATTTTGGTCTAATTAAGGAAGTCTCAGGGTGAGGGTGGGGGAGCAGGTGATGAGGTGGTTCCTGTCACTACAGCCAAACCTAATTTCTATTCTATATGGAAGGTGTCTGTTTGGGGACTATAATTTTTTCAGTGTGATTAGATTACAGAGGCAGAGGGATGTGGACAGGAGACAAGTGGTAGGTCCTTCTCATCTGTATCCCAAAGGTGAGCCAGCTTCTGGTAGTCTTCCTAAGCATATATACACAAATGCACTTCTGCATCAGAAGGATTCGTATATATGTGTTTACGTGAAGACCATCAGAAGGTAAGCATATATACACAAATGCACTTCTGGTAGTCTTCCTAAGCACCAGCTGTTTCCTTTATATGCAAGGGAAGAGGCTAGTGCCAGCCATTGTTGGTTTCTGCAAACTTTCTCAGTATCTGTGGGTTTACTGTCCTCAGAAACCCCAAGAGAGAAACCAAACTTTCTCCTTTACTGTAAATGATAATAATGTGCCATTGACTGATGGCTACAACTGAGTGTATTTACACATTATCGCAAAAATATACACAATGGTCCTAGGAGGCATTGATATGTTCATAAAAGTTGTACTAAACTCAGGGATGCCAAGGAACTTGCCCAAGTCACGCAACTTAATAGTTCGAGTCAGACCATGAGTCCCCCACTCGTCTCGAGAGGCCAGACTTCTAACCAAACCCTAAAGTGACTCACACATGCAACGTGGGTTCCAGGCTCTTGGAGAGAGCTGTCTAAGGGGAGGAGCTTGAAAGTATATCATGAAAATACTGATTCCTGTCTGAGGTTAGCATGTCACACCTGGAAGATTCCAGAAGGAATGATTAAAAAGCACCATTTTATACATGAGTAAAGTGAACTCCAGGGAAGAGGTAGCACGTCAAAGGTTGTGAGCTTGAGGCAGAGACAGAACGGGAGCTTAATGGCAGGCTATCCCCAGTCTTCTTCCTGCTCCAGCGGGGCACACTCTTACAGCCCCCCAGGAATTTATATAAAGCACATCCTCTTGTACACACGGCAACTGCCTGGTCCTCTGAGCTGCTTGAGATGAACAGAAAGGCATTTCAAGATACTGGAGAGAGGTGATAAATGGCACATTTAGGCAGAGGAGAGCAGAGAGTGGCCAGGGCTCGGCTCTGCTGGAGGGAAAAGGGAAAGTCAGGAAGCATCACTGTACCCACCTTCCCAACCCCTTCAAGTGAAATGGTTCTGAACTTATCCACATCTGTTTCTATTGGGTGTCATTTAAACATCACCTCAAAGAAAGATGGCCTGAGACCTATGGAGGGCAGGAAGTGTGAATTCCTGCCCTGCTCCTTCCTCCTCCATGCTACCTCTCTGTGGTCTTGGTAGACTTAGGTCTAAATGTTTTGTTCACACACCACATCCTATGAGGCCTTGCCTAAGGTACCAGCCTATACTGGAAAGAGCAAAGCTCCTGTACGTATGTAACAAGGCAGTGTGAACTGTCAAAGGATCCTGATGGGAGAGCGGTGAGATCATGAAGAGACTCAATCATCCATATAACAAGAGAGCTCGGAAGAACAGCTAGCAAGAAAAGGCTACTCCAGGGAGATAGGCATTGCTGCTCAAAAGCAACCTTGCCAACCACAAAGTAACAAATACTAGTATATAGAAAATAAGTGTAGAACACATACACATGCACGCACGCATGCATGGGGTACTCATCTATGATTACACATGATTCTGCTGCTCAGACCTTACCTCTGACTAGTTCTAGCTGTGACTCATTTCTTTCCAGACCACTTTCTCTCCATGTAGGGCTGTGCCCCATTCAAATGATGAAAATCTGATTCACAGTGTGCCTGTATTTAGAGACAGGGCCTTTAGGGAGGAACTGAGGCCCATAGGGTGGAGCTCTCATCCACTAAGTGTGACGATCTTGCTAGAAAAAGAGGCACCAGAGTCTCTGTGCAGAAGCTGCAACAAAGGTGAAGGGAGGACACAGCAAGAAGCCGGCCATCAACACACACGAGCATGTGTGTGTCCTTATAAGTATGCATTGTGAGATATAAAAATATATCTGAACTTCATAGAAGGAATTTAAGTGCTTGAAGCTTTCAAAGATAAAGGCAAGCATGTGTATGTGGATGTATATACACACACCTATGTGCATATATGTGAACACATGCAAATATGCATATACTATATATTTTCATGTATATAAAAGACATGTGTATATATGAACATGTGTAAATATGCACATACTATATATCTGTGTGTATATAAAACACATGTATATATATGAACACATGTATATGTGTATATAACGTATATGATGTGTGTGTGTATATATATATATATATGTTTCTACCTGCACAAAGCATGGAGAATCAACACTACTCCATCAGGAATGAGCACATCAGGGTCAGAGCTGGGTTACCAGAACCATTTTTCAACAAAGAGAACCTGTGAGATTAAAGGAGCCTTAGAAGAAAGCAGAAGTCCCTCTGCAACCAAGATAAGAGAGGGAAAAAAAGCTTTCTGAATTTCAGTACTCCAGAAAAAAAGCCCCATGTTCATCATCATGTGAGAATCAAATCTTTAGCTGTCTTCTGAATTCAGGGCTCTGCTCTGGTCCAGACAGTACATTTCCTGACTGGTCCCCGAGAGCACAAAGGTCACAGCCCACAGTACATATCTAGGGGGAGCCCTCTGTGGCCAGAAGACTGAGGTAGGGGTTTTCCTCGGTCTTTACGTTTCAAGAGAGGCCTGTGAACGTCACTGTCAATGGCTTATTTATATACGAGTGTGTGGAGCCTAATTAAGAAGCTCATTAAAAGGGCTGGGGCAGCCACACCTGGCTTTCACAAACAGGGAAAACAAAACCATTTTGGGAGGTCCTTGTCAGGACAGTGGCTGGCTGCTAATTAGGGACAACTAACCAGACTTTGGTCACATCACCTTCAACAGCACAGACTTAGGCAAACAGGGTCAACTCATCTATTTACTTTTTCTTTAGAGGCAAGGTCTCTCTGTGTTGCCTGCCCTGGCCTTGACTTCCTAGGCTTAAGTGATCCTTCTGCCTCAATCTTCCACGTAGCTGGAACTCCAAGTGTTTACACCTGCCAGTCATTCTTCACTGTACAATATTTACTAAGGAACTTATCTCTGATATCAAGTGTATCTCATGGGTACATTCACAACCAACTTAATATTTAAAGCCAAACAAATATCCTGGAACATTTCACTATTCCAGAAAGTACAAAAGTGCTAAAAGTGAATGAATGAATGAGTGAGTGAATGAATGAAGAGAGACCCAGGCATGGAAGAAGAAAATGTGAGGGTGTGTATGTCACAAGGAACAAGAACCACCACGGGCCAGATCTAGAATAATTTACATAAAAAGGAATTCAGAACAGCACTGAATTATAAACCACTGAAAAGTAACAATCTGTGACTCCTTACCAAAAGAAGCAAAGAAGAGAGGAAAGGAGCAAGGGAGGGAGAGAGGGAGGNGAGGGAGGGAGGGAGGAACGGAACTGTTTAGCTTGCACTGTAACAACCCACTTCTTAACCTGTCTATCACATCCTCACCTGATGGGGATTTAAAAAACAAACAAACAAAGCAAAGCAGATACAATGCAGCAACAGGAAAAGGAACACCCAACAACCAAGAAATAGTTCAAAAGTCAACGTGTAAGGAAGCAGAGGTGCTCTGGGAACCACTCGCTCACGCTACATGAGAGAGCATCCTTGTAACTGTGGGTAGGAACCCAGGACACTTTCCATTGCTGGCTGCCATGCCGAGCAACGCCACAAAAAGCCTAAACCACAGACTCACATGTGAAGCTACCACAACAAGGTGGGAGAAGGACACAGTCTCCTAGGTCCTTGTGTGCACTGACAAGCACTGTGGAAATCAGGAATGTTAAACACGGAGGGTTAGCTCTGCAAAGGGAGAGATGCAGAACCTGTTTTCCACCCAGAAGACTGGGAGTAGTAGGTAGGGTTAATAGCCAGGTGACTTCTGTAAGCCCAAGCCACATTGCCCAACCCCCAACACTTCGTTGATCTCTGTCAGTCTTTGGCACTACCTTGAGCCTGCTTCCTTAGTTAATCTATGGAACCTATCCTTATGGAAGATGTCTCTTGTACTTAACAAGAATTTTAATGCACACTTAAATATGCCTAAAACTAACTAGTGTTAGATTCCTGAAGTTTGACTCAACACCTGGCTACTGGGTCATATTGAACCCTGAACCCAGCTTCCTTCTTGACTCCCCTGGATCAACACTCTGCTGGCCTTGGTCATAGCAAACAATGCCTCCCCCAGGCCATGTGGTGACATGGGTGAGGGAAAGACACCCTCTCCCTGCTCTTGCTACCTGCAGCAGGCAAGAGGGCTAGCCCAGGGTCAGGAGAATAGGGAACCAGTCTTGCTCCTCACCAGCTGCAGCACACAGGAGAGCGGGCCCTGCATCCTGCCTAGAGAACACACTAGAGCTAACCCTGTTTTCTTTTGGGCGGGGGAGGCACAGGTGAGTCAGGCCCGAGGGAGGGTGTGAAAGCAGAGGAGCTGGCCCTGATCCCCTCATATGCTCCCTACAGCAATAGGGAGAGTGGGCCCTTACCTTGCCTGGGCAGAACAGTGGAACTGGCCCTGTTGGGGTGATCATGGGTGAGCAGGACCTGAAGACCCAAAAGCAAGGAAACTGGAACCACTATTTGCTGCAGGCTGCAGATGGGTGGGCAGGCTAAGGAAGTGCTGTCACCCTGGCAGTGACAATGGGAGAAAGCTGGCAGGCTGGGCAACCCAGCACCTGCCAGACCCAGAACAAGGGCTACGGGTTGGCCTACCTCAATATTCTCCGCTTCTATGAACTGTTGGAGCATGTGAAGGGAACAAACCTACAGATTCAAAACAGCGGGATCTCCACAACACGGGATAGCCAAGAGGGGCCCCAGCAAGAGCCCATCATCAATGGTGAATCAGAGGCCAGAGCTTCCAATCAGACCAATGACTTGTGGCCATGAGTACTTACTGACAAGAGCAGACGAACGGACTAAAGAAGGACACACTAGAGCTTCCATGAGGACAGTTGCTTTTTTTTGTTTGTTTTATTTTGTTTTTGTTTGTTGGCTTTATTTGGGTTTTCTTTTAAATTTCGTTTTGTTCTGGGAGGGAAACTGCCAGGGTGGAGGGTGGACTGGTGAGGGGGGAGATGGGTGGGACTGGGATGCATGATGTGAAATTGGCAAAGAATCAATAAAGGTATGAAGGATAATGAAACACAATTTTCAAAAATATAAGTGAATAAAAAAGGGGAGGCCTTGAATATAATCACATTAAATGAGATTAAAAGGACAAAACTGTAGTATCTGTTTCTGAGTTAGTACTGTAAAGGAAAGATAATCATAAAATTAACAAAACCAAGAAACAGAAAAATAAAAGAATGGCATTAATATGAACTGGCGCTTTTCTGCTTGGACATCACACACCAACGTACTTAGGGACTGGTGTCTATCAAACGTACATCATGTTGATAATCACAGTACTCGGAAAAGCCTGTGGCAGGAAGGTGAGTTTGAGGTTAGCTGAGGCTATGCACATAGGAAAATTCTGTCTCAGAAAAACAAAAAAGAAATCAAATCGAATGCATCTGTCCCTCAATAAACGCATAAAGGAGCAGACCATCTAGCAAATATCATAAAAGGCTATTTATAACTGAGTCTGGATAACAGCACACACAATCTTTGTCTGATATGGTCTTGTAATATTTGAAAGGTTTGAAGTATTTCCAGACAACATGTTAAAATAAGCAAAAGAAATCTAGCGTCAATCACAGAAGGCTATCTAGCAGCTAGTACTCCTGTGGTGGTGAACGCCATAACTTGGCTTGGAAAGTAATAGGGCATTAAAGAGGTACGTGGTTTCCTTTGTCAGTGAGGGGGTTTCCAGACATAGTTAACTTAAGAGAAAGCTCACTCTAAATGGGGCTGTCATGAGTCATGAGTGCCAGACTGAATTAAAAGGAGGGAATGGAGAAAGGTGGCTGGGGACTGGCACCTTCCACCTTGGTTCTGGGCCACTGCCACAGACCGTGCTATTCCCACCACCATGCTTTCCCTGTGGTGACAGGGAACGTTCCTCTGAACTGCAAGCCAAAATTAACTCTTTCATTTTAAGTTGCCTTCTAGTATAGTGATGTGAACAACAAAAACAAACAAATACAACCTCGACTGGTGTTTCCCATACCGACTGGCTAACTAATGTTATTCTCGACACTTTGATATCACAGTGAACAAAATGACAAAGTATCACTCTCACAGATCTTACCTTACAGTGGAAGAGGGAAGAAATAAGGAAAATGGGTAAACAAGGTAAAGAATGAGGGAAAAGGACTTGAGGATGTCTTTAGAAAAGCAGGGGAGTGCCTTGAACCAGCTGTCTGTCAGAGGGGCTATGTCCTATGCAGACTTTGCTACTACTTTCAATGCAATCTGTGCAGGTCACCTACCCCCACTCCTTGTGTAGGAGGTCCTTCTGTATTTGTGTTCCTTTCATTGGTTAATAAAGAAACTGCTTGGCCTGATAGGGCAGAACTTAGGTAGGTGGAATAGACAGAACTGAATGCTGGGAAGAAGGACAGACAGGCAGACACCATGGATCTCCTTCCTGGGACAGACACCAGTTAGAATCTTGCCGGTAAGCCACAGTCAGGTGGCAATACACAGATTAATGGAAATGGGTCAAATTAAGATGTTAGAATTAGTCAATAAGAAGTTAGAGCTAATGGGCCAGGCAGTGTTTAAATGAATACAGTTTCTGTGTGGTTATTTTGGGAGTTAAGCTAGCCAGGCAGCCGGAACAAGGAACCCCACTCTCCTTTCAACACACTCCCTGCCCCCTTCCTTCTGGTCCTCATTTGTACAGTGAAATGGTTGGGTGAGAGCCTGGGTAGAAAGCTGCTATTTCTGTCTGACTGCCATTTGCCACTGAGCTTCAGTGCCCCGCACAACCTGCCTCAGAGAAAGCGGTCTATAGCAACTTCTGAAATTAAGAAACTGCTTTCTTCCTCCTAAGTCTTTTAAAGCTGTGATTTCCAATAACCATTTGAATCGCCTCAAAGGAACTGCCATCTCTAGAGATTTCATGAGCACTTACGACAGTGAGGAAATATGAGGAACAACTAACTTCACATCAATAGGTTAGCTAATTTAGAAGAAATATGCACATTCCTTAAAAAAATACAAACTAGCAATACTCAGACAAGATGTGCCATATATCAAAGAAACCAACTTTATTGCTGAAAAGCTTTCTACAAAGAACAAAATAACACTGGGGGAGGGGTGCATGCCTTTAATACCAGCACTTGGGAGACAGAGGCAGATGGATCTCTGAGTTTGAGGCCAGCCTGGTCTACAAAGCAAGTTTCAGGACAGGTTCCAAAGCTACAGAGAAACACTGTCTGAACCCCCCTCCCAAAAAATACCACCACCAACAAAAATATTCTCTTTTTTTCCCACTGTTCTTCTAAAGAAGCAGGCTGGTCCTTGCCTCTTCTTCCTCTTTCTCTCTTTCCTCCCCAACTCCCTTTATCTAAATAAAACTCCCACAAAAAATAATACTTAATTCTACACAAAGTTCTCCAGGAAACTGAAGACCATGGCCCACCTCCCTCTGTGAATGGCCCTTACTCCATCACCAAATGCCAGACAAAGATGTTACAAGAAGGCAACCCATGATCCTATACGCCACATACATAGAGGCAACATTTCCTAGCAAATTGCCCCCAGTGGAAATGTTCTAGGGTTAGATAAGATTTTAATGAAAGTACTGGTTATGGTGGAGTTTGAGTTAAAAAGAAACATGAGTTAGATAAGAGGAGATAGCTTCTAATTTATAGGCTTTTATTATTACCTAGGATTCATTGGTGCCCTCACAAAAAGAACTCTGAGCCCCAAACTGCTGTTCCCTTGTCTAACATAACGGGTCAGGGGTACCTGGCTCCACAGATACACTGTGTTTTGCATATACTTTCTACGGGCTTTGTGTATGTATGCAATGGGGGTGCTTTCTTCTTCCACTAGAGTCCATAGGGAAGAAACTGTATTGTGTTCTTCTTCAACCTTGGCAGAGGACTTCAGTTGACTGAACAGATTCTGGGGTTGCTGGCTGCACATCAGACAGACAATGCAGGGGAGAGGGGACAGAAAGCTGGTCAAACTTCTAGCTGGGGCTTTTGAGTAAGAAGGTGATTGAATTCACTTTCAAGTCTTGGCCCTCTTCAGCTCAGCAGTGACATAGAATGTACCTGATGGTCAGAATCAAGAAGCCCCAGAAGTCACAGAACTCAAACTGCTTAACTTCCAAACCATGAGGCCAAATACTACATTACAGGCATCAGTCAATATCTCTTCATGATAAACGTGTGAACTAAAGTTCTCAGAAAGAGGACACATATGTGTTGAACATTCCAGAACTTTGGTGATTGCGGGAACTTGCAGATCCAGGCCATAATTACAAATGATTGGGTTTCCTTGGCCTCCACTGTCCCTCTTTAAGTATGAAGCAACATCTTTGAAGCTATTGGGTAGATCTTTTGGAATCTTTGAATGGACCCTCATGCCCACCAACCGATGGCATCTAAACCATATAGCAGATTTTTCTGCTTTTTGTTGTGACCTGCCTACCTGGTATTACAGCAATGTGTTAAAAACCATGCTGGTTTATGTCTTTCTTTGCTCTGTTATTATACAGACTTCATGAAACTGTTCCCACATTGGAGTAGGAAATTTGTTTCTGGCCCATGGTCACCTCATATTGGCTCCGGAAAAAAAAATGTAGTAATTAGGGGAGCAGGCCCTGCTTTTCGTCCAGCCCAGCTCCCGCACGGCTAGCTTATNTCCCAGCATCCTGTTCTGTCTACTCCACCCACCTAAGTGCTGGCCTATCGAAGGGGGCCAAGGCAGTTTCTTTATTAACCAATGAAAGTAACACATAGACAGATGACCCTCCCACATCAAAAAAACAACTTATGTATTGTTCCATTTGAGGTGAAAGCAGTGTTTCTTGCATTGACCAAGCACAGAAGGAATATATCTCAACATAATCAAGGTTACATATTGCACGTCCACGCCAACATTATAAAAATGGGAAAAATTCAATGAATTAGAACTAAAACCAGGAGCAAGACAAGAATATCCACTTTCTGTTCTTATTCAGTCTGCATGTCTATCTACTGGTAAACAGACGATGAAATGTGATATGTGTACACCTTGGAACTTTATTCAGATGCAAAAATGTGACATTTATAGGAAAGTGGATGGAATTGGAAAATGTTGTATTAAGTGGGGTGGCCCAGCTCAGAAAGACAAATGTGCATTCTTTCATCTGTGATCCTAGCGTGTCATGTTTCCCTCTGTGTATTTCTGTGGGAGTGAGTAAATGCTGAGCCTGGGAAACTAGAAAGGAGCTAACAAGAAGGAGACACCCGACTTTTTAAAGGGAAGGGTGGGAAAGGTAACAGAATACATAGGTTATGAAAGAGAAGAAGAAACGCCAGGGGTAGAAGGGCTTAAGGAGGGTGGGAAGTAGAGACATGGGACGGAGCAGGAGTGGGGAAGGGCTCAACAAGGTGTTTACAAAACTTCCATAAGGAAAGCTGCTACCTTGTAAAATAAATGAAAAACTAAAAATGTCAACAATAAGCGAAAAGAGAACTCACTCACCTTATGTTCACCTTAGCTATGATTCTACACAATGGAAATGCACACACACTGTCCCCACCAACACCTGTCTATCCACACCTTGGGAAAGAAAGTTGGCACTTAAAGAATGCCACAGAGGCTGGGAGATGGATGCGATAGGCACCTTCTGGCACAGGAAGAAACCTCAGGTCTGCTTCCAATGCTGTAAAACTAACTAAAAAACAAAAACACAAAAGCTGCTTTGGGGTTTCAGGTAGCGCCGGGGAAACAGACCACATCCAACCTCTGCTCCCTCCTGCTTACTTTCTGAGCCTCTCGAGTAACTCTTACAGCTTGAGCCTAAACGACCTTGGGTAACACAATGATCAAGCTTCATATGTTGTAAAACATCAGGTGAGCCAAGACATGGAGCACCTTGGGTGATGTTTAGTAAATGGGGGTATTATTTAGGCTCAGACCCAATAATTATCTGGGGATGACCTGGATGAACCTGTCAGCACACTTGAGCCTCACAACAGGAATGAGGCTCTCTCCCTAGGGCTCCAGATGTTTCGAAAGAAGCCACTATATTCTCTTGTCCTGACATCTCTTCTTTTAGGTCCCCTGTGCACAACAGGTGCACAGTTGAGTATCACAGAAACCATCTCAAACTGAGAGTTAAAACTGGGTCTATGCATGGACCCATATTTAATAGACCACTTTCCTGCTGAATCTTACCACATCTGGCATGGGGCAAAAAATGGGTCAGCTGAACCAAAACCTTGTGAAGTATGACACTCTTTTCTATAAAAAAAAAAAGTCATTTTCTTAATGAGAAAGGTCCCAGTTTGTTTCCTGTAGCTTTGTCACAACCCATCTGTGTCCAATGCTAGCCTCTGCCACAAAGATGTGGGGCTGGAGGAAGCTCGAACAAACAAACACAGGCTCAGCTTTGAAGAGAACTGTCCTACATGGCCTGTGAACCCCACCCTGTTTCTCACAGTTGCCAGATCCCCAGTTCCCCACCCTCCACACTGATGCAGTCGGACCTTTCCCCAGCCTCCTCTTCTGACACCTTCTTGTTCTCATTCCCCAGCATCTTCCCATCAAGTTCCCTAGGAACATCTCAGGCTGCAAGTGGTCCTCCACTGGGCGAGCTGTCTCGTCTCAGTACTCATTTGTCTGCTCTGTTTTCCAGTATATTCCATGTCTCCCCCATTAGATAGTTTCTCCTCCAATGAGAAAAATGCATCAAAACAAAACACTTTTTACTTGATGAAAATATGCATAGCATAACCTCATGTTAGCCATTTTTGAAATACCGAGCTCAGTGGCATTTGGGCCATCTTTAAAGTCCCAAGCTCAAGAACAATCACGTTTTTGTGCACTTATTAAAACAATCCACCTCCAGAACTGTTTGCTCTTTGCAAACTGAAACACAGTACCCATACACCAGTAAGTTCCACTCCTTCCCTGTTACTTAGCAGGTTCACCAGTGACCGCTACATCTGCTCTGCTAAGAGCAACCACACGGTAGGTATCCTACTGCGGCCGTCTCCTCCATTCACATCTTTTCTCATTTTTTTTTGCATTGTTTCATTTTTTGAAGCAAGGTTTTCCCAGTGTGACACAGGGTGGCCTTAAGATTGCCTTCCTCTTACGCTGGAGAGCTTTCTGATTGGCTGCTAGGGTTATGCCACCAAGCCCACTTCTTCCTTTTTAAGTTTTTCCTTCCTTTCCTTTTTTTTATTTTGAATTTATCTAGAAACATTCAGAATGTCAACAGAGCAGCTGCATTAAGCTTTTGGGTTTGTTTTAGGAGGCGCAGCTGCTTAAGAGTTTATTTGTTTGCTTTGCAATTTCAATGTGATGTTCGGGTAACGGAACAATTTTTGTCATACAAGCTGCATCAGAGACAATTGAAGAAAAGTATTGGCCCCATACAGAAAGGACCTATATAAGAACAACCCGCTTTAGAGTTAAATGCCCATTTCCAACTCCATTCTGTACCACCAAGGTTAGTGGCTTTTACAAAGACCAGTGGACCAGAGCCACTAAAGGCACACGTGATAGTGTGTTAGATGTACCAAAAAGACACTACACTGTTGAAGACTAAATCTTACACAGCTTTATATTTTGATGTGTTTTTTTTTAAGGGGCATGAGTTTCGTGGAGGGCCAGATTGGGTTTGCTCATTGTCTTAGTTGGGGTTACTATTGCTGAGACGAAATATCATGACTGAAAGCAAGCTGGGGAGAAAGGGGCTTGTTTGGCTGACACTTCCACATCAGGGTCTATCAATGAAGGAAGTTAGGAGAGAACTCAAGTAGGGCAGCAACCTGGAGGCAGGAGCTAAGGCAGAGGCCATGGAGGGGTGCTCCTTACTGGCTTGCTCCTCATGGTTTGCTCAGCCTGATCTCTTATAGAATCCAGGACCACCAGCCCGGAGGTGGCACCACCTACAATAGGCCACATCCTCCCCCAGCAATCAGTGATTAAGAAAATATACTGTAGCCAGATCTTATGGAGGTTATTTTCTCAAATGAGATTCCCTCCCTTCAGATAACTCTAGCTAGTCTCAACTTGACATAAAAACAAGCCACACTCATTGTTGGCTTATGTTGTACAAAAGTTCAGCCGTTTTCTATATGTATAATTTGGACTCTGTTATTTTACCAAACTAGTTGTTAGCTCTAACGGAACTTTGTGGGAGGGCTGGGTAAAATGTACAGCTTTTAATGTATAAATTAATATTTGTAAACAGATGAAATTTTTACTTCTTGCTTTCCAACTTAGATCCATTTTTCGTTTTTCTTCCTTAATTCTTCTGGTCAGGTCTTGCAGTGATGTTTAAATACAACAAGCATAAACAGGTACCCTTGTCTTGTTCTTGATTTTAATGGAAGACTTTTGATCTTTCATTATTGAGTATGGTGTTTGCCTGTTTTACATAAATGGCACTTCTTATGCTAAGTGGTTGCTTTCTACTTATAGTTTAGTGAGCATTTCAAATCATGATAAAGAACTGAATTTTATCAGACACTTTTGTCCAGTTAAAATTATCATTTTCCCCTCATCCTATTAATTCAGCATATTATGTTATTGCATCCCAGAAACAAATTCCACTTGGTCATGGCTGTAATCCATAGTCTTGGCCATTTAGTAAAGCTTGCTTCAAATTTGGCTCAAAATTTTTGGTAGAGGTCTTCTTCTCACCCAATGGGATTAACATTTTCTGGCAGCCTTCAGTAAGATCAGACCATCCACCCAAATCTAAAGCCAGGCCTTCTCTCTGGGACTCTGGAGCTGAAGGGCCACCTTGGGAGGTGTGCACCTTGAGACGGTCCAAGGCTTCAAGGCTTGCTTTCTGTTCTGCAGACTAAGAGTGAACTGCTGGGCTGGAAAAACAGCAAGTGTCTACAAAGACCTCCCATGGGAAGTCATGCTCATTTTCTGTGACATCTGGTTCTGCTGGGACGCCAATCTGGGATGAGGAGAGGTTTGATGGGACCCAGCATCCTCTGGCCCAGGGCAAAAAAAGCAAGACATTGCCCCCCTCCCTTGGTTCTAATTGTATGGATACTGGAAACCAGGATAGGCCCAGTTAAATGTCACAAAGCTTTGTCTGTCTGTTTTGCATAGGCAGGTGGGTATGTGTTTTTAGGTATGCAAACACGGAAACCAAGACAGAACTTGATCAGGCTCAGTTGAATGTATGAATGGTGGTAGCCACTACATGTCTTTGGTTAAAAATCTGTAAAATCTATAAAAAGCTCAATTTAAAACTTGTGACACAGGATGTTGATAGTGAAAAATCTATGCATAGATAATTTAAAGGAACTATGTGGCATGATTCCATTTTGGGATATAAGTAACACATGGCTTGCCGACATCATTAGACAACCACAGGGCTGGTTGCCATCTTTGCTAGGGCTGGAGAAGACAGATGTCCTGTGACTTCACCACCATCTTGATTAAAGGTGACCAGGTGGAATGAACCTACTGAAGAGATAACAACAGGTCTCCAAGTCATTTTGGATTAGGATGAACTTTTGTATGATGTTAAAAATTTTAAATTATATTTGCTACAACTAGTGTATATGTGGTTCAACTCTTGTTTACGAAAACGTTTAAATAGCAACCACGTGATTCTCCTCCATCTCTTTCTCAGTACAGCAGTTCCCTCTTAACAAGATTTCAAGCTTTATTAAATGTCCAGGACTATTGACACTAGCCAGGTCCACACCTGAGGTTCCCAGTATTTGGCTGCCAATTAGTCAGAGGCTTATAAAGGTAAAACCCACAAATCCCACAAGGCTATGTACTTCTCTGCTTTATTTAATTAGGGGCAAGCACACATCTTGACATACTTCCTGCCTATGTACCTCCTGTGTACATGCGATCAAGCATGTCTTGTGCAATTGTGGCAACCAAGCGTTTATACAGAAGCAAAGTCACGTGACTTGTAACCTTCCATGAACAGCAACCCCCAGCATCCCAGGAAGTTATCTGACCTTGAGCCAGTGGAACTTACAGGTTAGAGGCATTTGTATTCTATAGCTCTCTTAAGCACAGGAATTTAAACTTAAAACATAACATCAGCCCTCCCAGTAGGTCACACAACTTACAATCTATCTGGGAAAACATCTCATTTGCCCTTGAGAAGAATGTACATATCTTGGTTGGAGAACATCTCTACATGCCTATTAGATCTATCTAACTTATTGTGTGATGTCCACATGTCCTCATCTTCTCTGTGTTCTGTCCTTTACTGAGAGTGTAGTATTAAAATCTCCAACATTCCTTTACAGCTCTGGAAACCACACAGCCCACTCTAATGGATAAAAGAAAAAAGTGTTATGGGGTACCTGCAGAGAAAAACTGCCGAGTTCAACAGAGTCTTAACCACTGGTGGGACTTTCCCAACCAGGTTAGTGGGAAACAGCTTTAACCTACATTGGCTCAAAGTTTTGAAAAAACACACAGTTGCGACATATACAGAATGGACATCTACAGCAAGCAAGCCTTGTTTACTCAAGCACAGAGACAGTAGGTAATCTTTAGCTCAGGGTCATATTGCATAGGAGTTTAGGGCTAGTTCTGAGACCAGTTTTACCAATATTTACTTAGCACATAAACTATTCTTAGGAATTCTTTTATGAGATGGCATAACTATAGTTCAGCAGCTCATAACTAAGGGAGATCAGAGGATACTTAGAAATGATTTAAGACACAATGAAGTATATAAAACTTACAAGATTCAGTTAGAACTAGTAAAGGGAAATTTTTACCTCTGCTTTCTTACATTAAAAGTTGAGAAGACCGCAAATTAACATAACTTTATAACGTAAGAAGAGATACAAGCTAAATATGAAGCTAGCAGAAGGAAGGAAATAATAAAGATGAGAGAGAGTGAGAGAGAGAGAGCAGTAAAGGAAAACAAGGACCCAGAAGTTGGTTCTTTGCAAAATTCAACAATATTGATAAATCTTAGCTCAAGGAACAAAAGTAAAAAGAAGGAAGCTTCCCACTATTCAAACCAGAAATTATAATGGCGCCATTACTACAATTGTGCAGAAAATTTTGTAAAAGATTATAAACGACTATACTATGAACAGTTACAGCAATCAATAGCACAGCCTAGATGAAATAATGAATTTCTAGAAACAAAACCTATCAAAACTAAACCATAATGAAACATAAAGCCTTCAGTATTTAAAACTAGTAACAAAGCTGAATAAACATTTTTTTAATTCTAGACAAAGCCCAGAACCTTGAATATTAAAGTGCTAACCACATTCTTTTTCAAAAGCTTTTCCCAAAGAATGAAGAGGAAGAAAGACTCGAACTCATTCTGTGAACATTGCCCTCATAGTCCATCCAGCAACGACATCAGAAGGAATGAAAGCTAGATCTGTGTATCACATGGACTGTTCCATAGTCCTCAGTAAAATGCCATCTTGGCTGGTGACCTCATCAGGTTACAGATGGCAGCCATCTTTACTGTGGTTAAAGAGCACACATCATACAATGCTTCTTATTCCTAATGAGCTCGCTGTTCATTGCATCTCCTTTTAGACTAAGGAATCACAAATCTCAAATACTTTGGATCAGTAAGGACTTCTGTAAGATGATAGACATGTAAGGTTATGTTTGCTACAGCATACTGCAGATGTGGTTTAGAATATACTCCATATGGCGATAAAAATTTAAGGATATAAAGGTCTGTTCAGATTAACCAAAGCTGGCTTAGAGCTTTACACCTAAGTACTCACGTCTCTGCCAAATGCTCCACACCAAGCTTCTGGAGAACTTAGATAAGCGGCAGCATATTCTGATATCGATAATATATTGATAAATAAGATCTGTGAACTCCTAAGGTCCATGCAGGTCCATTAGCTTTGCCTTTGCTCACTCTAAGCTTTAGCTGTTTGGATAAACTGAGCCATGTAAAAAACTGCAACATAATACAAAATCTGTAATGCAAAAAAATGTAAACTATAATGAAGCGTTTGGTCCCCAAGAGGGTCCTTTTCCCAGGGTTGGTCATTTGGACAGGGGCCCCCATTCCCTCAGGTACTTGAGGAAAGTTCCTGTTGCTAGGAGAGGAGTCACTCTCCTTGTATCTGGCTGAGGCCCTTCCATTAATGTGTGACTGTGGTGCCTGCTGGCTCGTCACGGGTGGCACTGGTCTCTGGGCTTCCTTAGTCCCTGCTCATGGGCCCCACCCCACCTCACAGGCCCCTTCTCCAGTTCCCATTCGGTGCCGGGGGTCTTTTATCATGTTGCTTTTTCTTGCATTCTCAGGAGACAGCCTTGGCAGTTTGGAACAAACTTGTTTTCACCCAGAGAACAGCTGTTTTGGTTTCCTTATTGAGCCTATTATCTATGATTAAAAGTTTTATTTTGATACTAAAAAAAATCTTCAATTCAAAATTTGACTTTTTTTAAGCTAAATCTAACAGAGATGGAAAATGGAATGTAAAGTCCTATTCTTATAAAAGCTATGAACTTATTGTAATCTGTTAAGGATAATTTTTTAAAATGCAAGTTAATGATCAGTCACCTTGAACAGGATGGAATGTACAGTCCCAGTCCTTAAAACGCTGCTTGTTGTAGACTGTTAAGGAACACAAGTGAACAGTCAGTCACCTCATAAAGTATCTAATTCTTTGACATGTCCAGAGTTAGCATCTTATATATGTTTTCAAAGTTAAGCCTGATAAAAGAAACTAGAAACAAGCCATGTCTGTCTAGTTTAGATATACATAACAGACAATGGTCCTCAAAGGCTGCAGAGATCTGAGAATTTGGCATTTAGAACGTTTAATAAAAAGAAGCCTTTCATGAGACACATGCCAGCTCCTGGCAGCACACCAATCTCTTCAAAAGAAGATGATAGGCACAGAAGAACCTCCACCTGGAGCTTGCTTTAAATATGGCAAAGCTGGCCACTGAGCCAAAACAAAACAGAAAGTCCCCACAAAACTGCCTTTCACCTCAAATGCTGCCAAGATCCTGTCCAGGCTGAATAAACAGGACAACGGGGAGTCAGTTTCACTGCTTTACCTAGACAAGGTAAGTTCCCCCCACCACACACACACACACACACGAGTTCCTTCTCCACAGGATAGTCTGTAGGCTCTTCTGGCCCTGACAAAGACTGGTGCTGCTCTGAGACCTCTATCCCCAGCCACCACGGAGTAACCTGGTATTGCTGTCTACGCAGCCAGTCCCTGTCGTTTTTAAGAGGTTTGAGCTGCTTGGTCTGCACTTGTGCTCGCTCGGGTGGAATCTACCCCTCAGAACTCAAACGGTATCCGACGACTAGGCCAGTGATAGCTTTGTCCGTTTCACAGCAGCAACCAAGGCTTCAGTTGCCTTCTCAATTCTTTTTGTGTGAAATCCAAGCCACAGGCCTCACCCTCCTAGAGCTGCTACTAGGCCGAGACACAGTTTACCGCATTACCAGACACAGGAAGGGGATTCAAAGAACTCACTCTACAATGACTGCCCTCAGCAGTCAACCACCTGTGTCTCCTGGTGACTGATTAGACAGAAAGAAGGCGTTTTAAGGTGTGAAGTTTGAGAGGATGTGAAAGCTTAAATTGTGATAAGAAAGTGACTTTAAAGGTGTGTAGATCAAGTTCTAAAGATCTGAGGACGTGTAAGCTTAAATGGTGATAAGAAAGTGATTTAGGATCTCTAAAAGAATGAAGCTTATTTCGGATTTCTTCCCATCACTATGCTACTGTGGAATTAAGACTTCAAACGTTTAATTTTAAGTTTAGTCAAAGGCGTTCAGATAAGCTATTAATCTTGCTCTGACAGAGCTCCACTACTGTTATCCAAGCCACAAGCCCAAGATTTCCAATTTCGTTTGGTTGTTTTCTAAGTATAGACTTAAAAGTGTTCCTCATTGTGTTGGGGAATACCATTTTCAGGTGTGTGACTTTTGTTTACGCTGCATTTGATTAACTGAGAAGCTGTAAGCCTTTCCCTGTCTGAAACACCTGATGGTCCAATAAAGAGATGAACGGCCAATAGTGAGGCTGGAGCAAGGATAGATAGGTGGGGTTAGCAGGCAGAGAGAATAAACAGAAGGAGAAATCTGGGAAGAGAACAAGGAGAAAAGGACATAAGGCGCCAGCCACCCAGCCAGTCACAGAATAAGAAGGAAAGAAAGGTAGACAGAAATAGAGAAAGATAAAAGCCCAGAGGTAAAAGGTAGTCGGGATAATTTAAGAAAAGCTGGCAAGAAACAAGCCAAGCTAAGGCCAAGCATTCATATCTAGGAATAGGCCTCTGTGTGTGATTTATCTGAGAGCTGGGCCCCCAGAAAAGCCAAAAGAGCCAAAACAACAGAATATCATTGTGCTAAAAACATCTATATAATCTATACACATCCAGTCTTCTGGATAGAGGAAAGAATGTTAATATTTTTAATCAGAATCATTTTTGGGTCTCTATGACTAAAAGGTATGAGTTTACTGCCTTTTCTACAATGTGGATTTCAGTACAGATTACAAACAGTGGGAATGCTAATGTGTCTAAAACTTATTTCTTTTTGTAAATGCAAAAATATTCTTATAAGTTCCATGGAGTAGACTTGGTTCTATCTCACACAGGTCAAATGGATCCCAGATAAGTACTGTCAATCAACAGTCTAAGTTTCCCTATCTATTGCCTATCCAGAGGGTGGGATCTCTCCATCTATCCTTGGTCTTGGGACTCCCCTCCCTCAATTACCAGGAGCTAAGAAAAAATTCCTCCTAAAACACCTAACTTTATCTTCTGCTCCACTAGCATCCTGCCAGGTCCCCTCAAAATCTGCATCCCAGACAGCTTCAAAATGGCTACCCCCAAGTGGTCCAATCTCACAGACTGCTTCAACTAGGCCCACACTTCCCTAGTGCCAGACTGTCCCACAGAGCCTGGAAGTGAGTAAAACAGCCAGCTATCCCAGGACTTGGCCAGCATTCCAGCTATCTCAAGTCCCCCAAGGATGCTGATGCCCCCAAACAACAGGAAGCAATCTAGAGAATGCAGTGCCTCCATTCCCACCTCACTGTCTACCCCCTTCCTAGTTCCCAACTTTTAATAATAAACAAAAGGGAGGAATGTTAGTTCCTGCCATGGCAGCCACCTGCCTCAGCCACCGAGGCAGTTAGTTACATCATCACCTGTTGCCATGTGCACCCCTTAAAAGTGCCTGCCAGGCCTAATGCTCTCTCTTTCTGTCTCTTGTGTCTCTTCTTGCCTGTTCTTTCTGTCTGTCTGCCTGCCTCTCTCGTGCCCCCACTCTGAGATGGCCTTTCATTTGTTTTCACTCTTCCTCCCCCACTCCCCCAATAAACGTTTTTTATTGATTTTTATTGAGCGCTATATTTTTCTCTGCTTCCCTCCCTGCCTCTCCCCTCCCGCTTCAACCCTCTCCCAAGGTCCCCATGCTCCCAATTTACTCGGGAGATCTTGTCTTTTTCTACTTCCCATGTGGATTAGCTCTATATAAGTCTCTCTTAGTGTCCTCATTGTTGTCCAGTAAACTTCTTACACACACAAAAGAGCCTGCTTTGCAAGACTGCTCCAGCAACAGCTACTCGTGGACCTGGTAAATGATTAGATGGAAAGAGAGGGGTTTAAAGTTACAAGGGTCTAAGAACGGGATTTCTGAGGATGTGGAAGCTTAAGTAGTAAGTTCTGCAGGTTTAAGGAAGTTATTTAAGGGATGTAAAAAAGTGAGAAGAGCTTCGGATTTCTTTCCTTTTCACTATGGCATTTTTATTCTGGGATGTCAAAAGGTTGGAGCTTTAACATTGATCAGTGGGGTTCTGATAAGCTGGTACAGCACTGACTGCTATTTTCAGTCACAAGTTCAAGACTTCAACTTTCCTTTGGTTGTCTACTAATTATATACTTAGAGGCGCTGTTCATGGGGCTAAAAGCATCTCTGTCCAATCTATATATCCAGCCCTCTGGACAGACAAAAGAATGTTTTAACTCCAAGTCCTAGCTTTTGCTGCTAGGCGTGAGTCTACTCCCGCTGCTTCACAGGCATCTGTTAGCTGCTTTTCTACAGTGTGGATTTCAGTACAGATTACAAACAAGGATAATGCTAACATCTAAAAGACGCTATCTCTTTTCGTAAACTAAAGAAATTCATGGAGGCGCCCAGGAGTCACAATTTGAATCCATCTCTCACAGCTTCCAGAGAAACAGCCTAAGTTTCCCCACCTGCCTAGAAAACAAGAATGCCTCTAATACCGAAGTGTTCTCTAATTATTGCATTGGCAGTAGTAATAAAAGCTACTTAAAATGTTCCCTAGATGGTTTTTGAAAGAACTAGTTGTCTATAACTGTCTCCTGAAAGGGTAAAGGGGGAGATGTGGACCTTAAAATCTCCCTGGTGGGAGCTGCTTTTAACAATGAAGAGGAAGCATATGATGATGGCCATCACCCAGTACCTGTATCTCTGTGATAAGAAACCACAATTAGCAAGATCGGATCTCTCTCTAGGCTAAGCTAGGACTGTACACAGCTGCCTGTCCTGGGGCTTAAGGATGGGAGGTGGGTGCTTTAAATGCTAACAGTAGTGATTGGCCTAACTCAACTACATCTTATCATCCAAACCTTTCCCTGAATCTCTAAGTCACCTAAGTCTGGCAAGACCCAAAATAGTATGCTTCTACAGTGGACACAGTGGTGATCTGGGGGTGGGGGGCAGGTTTGGGGGTTCCTCCTTTGCACCTCCCGAGAAACTTCCCTTCCAAACCTACACTGGCTTTCAGACTTACTCAGCTCCATCCATCTACAACACGGGAAGAGTAGAAGTGGCTGTGCCCTGCTCCAAGTTATTCTGTATTGTATAAAATGGTGGTTTATCACGCTGGACACTGCCCTGAGAGAAGCCATTTGCAAGTAATTTTTGGTACCCATCTTAAAGTGGGAGGATGTCTCGGCACCAATGTGGATATGCCCAGTGCCACTCACACAGCACAGGATTAATAACTGATTTATTCCTGGGAACAGAAAGGGTGCCACCCTGTCAATTTATCAGGGTGAATGGAGAACGATGTACACAGGCAGACGAAGGTCACATTAGGTGACAAACCAGACCATAGTTAGGGAAACCTAACACTACAATGGCAGTAACCCCCACCAACCTGTCAGCTGGCCACCTAATATACATGCCAAGTAACCAATTGGCGGAGAACTCCCTGCTGCTCCAGAAGCCACAGCTTGACTCAGTCCCGCTTTGGATACAGTCTACTGGAACTGCCATCTCCCCACCCTCCTCCCGTTCGCCCACCTGGAACTGCCATCCATCCATCTGTTCCTTCATCTTGATCTGGTCCTGCCCTTTTGCCTGTACAGCTCCACTAAACTCTATAGCTCAACTCCGGCCCCAAAGCCTAACGCTGGTAGTTTCTCCAGCTTGGATTTGTTTAGTTATCTCATTCCCTGCATTTCTGTCAGCTTCCCCTCTTAAGGCTTCATAGACCTACTGAATTTCACCGCAGCCACCTCTTAGCCCTGTCTGTCACTCTGCAACCTGCGTCTGTGAGTGTGTGTGTGTGTGTGTGTAGATGGACAGATTCACTGTATGAAGTGAAATGTGTAATCTGAGAGTTAATGTCAGTAACTAAGATGAGAATAAAAGAGCCAATGTTTGCTTTGAAGGCGAGGGCTGCCAAGGAAAGCAGAGGCATCTGGTAAACTCTTGTTCCTGACACCATAATGGTTTATGAACTGTTATTCAATAAATCCTGACAAAGCCACTGTAGTAGGCTACTGAACTACAGTTGTACCATTCATGAAAGTACTCTTTTAAAAAAAAACTCTAATTGCTAAAATTATTTCTTTGCATTTACTGGCTTACAGGCAAGTACATTCCTTATGGGGGGATTTTCTCTGTTCGAAATTTCTTTTGGCAGACTTCCTTCTCCCCTACCTATACTACAGGGATGTACACTCAGCTGGAACTTCTAACCATTCTCTTCTCTAGTCCCTCCAGGCCCTGCAACAGGTTCTTTAGCATGGCCTGCAAAACTGTGGGGAGAAACCCAGCCAAGAGACTGTCTGGGTTAAAAGACACCATCCAAAGACCCTTGAGCCTCACTGGAAGGGACCACACCCCTTGGTTCTCCGTTCTCACCACAGCCACGGTTGTCAATGTTGCTGCGATTACTCTTGGATTCACCACACCCAGCTCAAGGGAGCAGCAGACATTCCTGGCCAGCGAGTGGACTGTGACTCGTTCAGAACATCCTTTCAAGATGAAATTCACCCGCTCCCAGAGGTAAAGCCCAGTCCACAATGTGCATGTAAGACGCAAAAACACCTGAGTACCATCAAACCCGGCTCTCCTTTCCACTATGTCTTCTCTGCCTTGACTGCCCAATTCTAGGGCAAAAAGAAATAGGAATAAAACTTGTAGCTAGGACAGCATTTCCATTATAGCACCTGGGTAAAATTAGCTTGCAGTGTAAGTGCTACTGACTTCTGTCTAAAAGAGAAGTTAAAGGCTGAACGCATGTTAGGCATTTGCCTTATACCCATTTGTAAACCTGTCCAGGATATTGCTAACCTAGCCAGGTTAACTCTTCAACAGGTATCCCAAAGCCTGTCCATTATAAAGATTCTTATGATTGGGGAAGGGTTTCTAATGGCAAACACTAGACACAGTAGAACCCCGTACTCCCTGTGTTACAGGACATCCAAACGGCATGTATGCTAAAATATAAAACTGAACCCAGAAATGTTACACGTCCCCAAGAGACAAATAAAATTGTTCCCACACCAAGGCCATCCTCTACGGGCTGGCCATATTTCTTTGCCTGAAGGATGGCTTTTCGCTTGTGAACAATCCACCTATAACTCTATTCCTGTTAACTTGTCTCACAATGCCCACTGATATTTAGGGAGAATTATTTTTCCAGCAGTCCAGGAAAAAAACAGCCTGATAAGACACTGATGTTAGACATAGAGCAAGCTCCTGACTGGATACTAATAATAAAATCACTCTTGTCTCAAAACCTGAGACTGTGGCCATCACCCTCTCTGCAGCAGGTCTCCCCAATCTGGCTGTCTACAATAACAAGGATGTATACAACAACTGGGCAACCTGTCAAACAGCTAATGGTTTAAACTATACCCCCACAGAACAAAAAGAACAGGAACAGGCTATACTAATTAACAGGGCTGCCATTAATTCCCTATTGGTAATGCACCAACAATAATGCCGAGAAGTTAGGGAAATGTGCTGTTTTCATCTGACAGTGGCAATTCAATTAAAGAAAAAAATCAGTTACAGAAACTTGCAGAAAGAATTACTCAAGACACGGCCTGGGATCTGAGGTCTCAGATGCTCAAGTCCAGGCTCAGAGACTCAAAGTTCTTTTTCCGCTCCCTGCAGATCAAGATGTAGAACTCTCTACTCCCTCTCCAGCACCATGTCTCCCTGCATGCCACCATGCTTCCCACTGTGACGATAATGGGCTAAACCTCTGAACTGTAAGCCAGCCTTAATGTTGCTGGGGTCATCGTGTCCCTTCAGAGCAACAGAAACCCCAAGACACATGCAAAGTAGAATTCAGCTAGGGGAGCACCACCTCCAAACGCAGCCTGTACAAGCAGGATGCTAAAGAGGCCCTGTCAGAGCAAAATTTAGGATGCAAAGATGTAAATGCTGTTTACCGGGCTTGACCGACCATCCAACACAGCACTGACTGAACAACCGTCCATTAGGCCTATCCTCATATCAAAGGCCACACCTCTAACAGGCAGCTCAAGGGAGAAGTTCTCTTCTTGAGAAAAACAAAATTCTGCCAGGACGGCAAGATGACCCTGAGTGGTAACTATGTGAAAGGAAATAACACTGTGTAAACAGAGACTGCTCATTCGTTACCCAGCTGCCCAGATCCAAATAAACACACACAAACTATATTAATTACAACACTGTTTGGCCAATGGCTTAGGCGTATTCCTACTTAGCTCTTACATCTTAAATTAACCCATGTCTGCTTGACTCCACTTACTCTCTCTCTCTCTATATATATATATCTGTTTGGATTTCCCACCTGGGTTTGTTCTGCCCTGCCATAGGCCGAAGCAGCTTCTTTACTAACCAAAGGTAATAAAGCATATTCCCAGCATATGGAGGGGAATCCCACATCTCACACTGTTGTACTTAAAAGAATTCTTGAATCTACTGAACCCCCCAGCTCCCGCCAGCAGCTCTCGAAGGCATTCTCTACTCTAGTGCACGCCCCTTTACAGCCAGCAGGACCCTCCTCACTGTGTCCCTCGGACCAAATGGACTAGCATTGTTACAAACTGCACATGGGACCATGGCAGAACTGTTCAGTAGTCTCTCCCACAACCTCCTGCCACCAGACTCTTCCCAAGTCCTTCCATGTCCTCAGCAGGCTCTCATACAGGATTTCACTCAAGCTGTTTCCACGCCCATCTCATCATTATTTACCCCTCCCCTGAACACACAGCTGAGTATCACCTCCCCCAGGAAGCCTTCCAGACTTACCTAGAGTGCAGGGACCCCCTAGGCAGGGATTTCCTAGCTCCATGCTCCTCCCTCCCTCAGTCCCTCCCCCACACTTCTGAAGTTCTCTATTGCAACTTTAGGCTTCTTGGTGTTGAGTGCTTGGTTTTATAGGTAGCCAGAGAAGAGAGGGGGAGACTTCTGCACAGGACTGCACTCTCCACTCCACCTCACGTCCAAAGACACAAACAGTAAAAGCCACTGACAATTAGAGACCTACAGGACAAGTACAGTCGGAAGTGTTAGGAACTGCCCACACTCCAGAGCCAGGTGAGGCCCCCCTCAGCCTGCCTTCAGTGACCCAGCACCAGCAGCCACCAAACGCAACACATTTCCTCTGTCTCCATCAGTCACGTATCCTTCTGAAAGTCCACGTTCTCATGGCCCTCTCTCTGTCTCTTGTCGTCCACCCCTTCCCAGCTAAGAGGCAGCCTTTCATGCATGCTCCTCTCTCACATGAGATCTGCTGCATAGTGAGTGTACTCTTTTGCAGAAAAGCCCTAACACCTACCTTCCACTTTTTTTCATCTGTATTTCACAATGACTTTACAAGGAGAATACTGTTATTCTTTTCATAGAGAGAACTTAGGCGTGACGATTCTGCTAGTAAAATATAGAGCTGTCCTCATCCCTCAGGCAAGTTAACAGCAGAGGCCAAAAGCTGACTGCTACCACATACCTAATACTCTAAACACTTGCTGAAAGAATGGATGCATGCCTGCATGATGTGCTGGGTGAACAGATGCACACCTGCATCATGTGCTGGGTGAACGGATGCACGCCTGCATCACATGCTGGGTGAATGGATGCACGCCTGCATCATGTGCTGGATGAATGGATGCACACCTGCATTGCATGGTGAATGAACAGATGCACGCCTGCATCGTGTGCTGGATGGACGGATGCATGTATGCACAGTTTTTAGTCCATCTCACATGGAAGCAAAGGACAGCTATCAATGCTCCCTAAGGTGCTCCCAGCTCGGGGCAGAAGAAGAAACATAAGGGGACCCTAACTCCATACCAGAATTTCCAGATGTGTAAATCTGAGTGGCTGGGAAGCCCAAGCTCATCCCCCTCTACCAGGCAATAAGAAACCTGTCACCCTCTTCCTTCAGGCCAGCCCAAGCTCAGAAAAATCTCTCACTTCCTGTGTATCTCTGTCCTGTCAATCCCTCCTTCAGGCAGGCCACCCTGTTGATATTTTTTCAAATCCAGACCCTTTTGGAGTCAAGATCAGGGAATCTTGTTAACCAAACCATTTCTTTAACATTTATCTCTTTTATTGTTTAAAAAAAAGTGATATAAAACACCCAAAATGTAGGGCTAGGGAGATGATAAAGTGCTCACTGGGTGTACACAAGGACATATGTTTCATTCCTAGCACCCACAAGAAAAGACAAGAGCTTGCTCTTGTAACTTCAGTGCAGGGGAGGCATAGGGAGAACCCTGGGGTTTGTGAGTCAACAAGTGAAGTTAATTTGCAGCCCTGGGTCCCTGTGAAAGATCTGTCTCAGAAAAATAAAAGAAAAAACCCAGGTAGAACAACAGAGACACTGAAAGTACCAGGACACTGGAGAGGCTGCCAGAACAGAAAGTGATGGCTGTTTTTAAATTAAAAAGATAATAACACAAAGGTTAAAACTAGGCATTGTGATTCAAGCAGGTAACTCTCTGCACTAGAGAGAGGAGAATTGAGAGTTCAAGGTTAGGCTGGACAGCATAGCAAGATACTGTCCCCCAAAATAATTTTACAGAAACAAAAACATTGCATGCACAGCAGTTCTGTTCCTTGGCCCCTCTTCTTTGGACTGTGGGCCTCAAATAGAAAGAACGCTACACAGGAAGCAGTGCAGGACCAGCTGGATGGTCCTGCAAGTCAGAAAGCGAAGAGAAAGAGGTACGCTTCTTTCCTTTGCTATGGACACATCACAAGGCTGGCCAAGGGATCACTGTCCCTTCTTCAGTGACATATCTGGGACCCAGGAGATCAGGAAACTGATCAAAATGGCAGCTTTGATGTGGACACACTCAGCACTGGCACCCTGCTGCAGGAAAGAAAGCAGGTCCCATGCCAGCAAAGTGCCGGAGGGGCTTTTCTGATGCTATCCAGGCCTTGGAGTGCTAAGAGGCAAACAGAGATTACACACATACAGAGGAACAGCTAAGGGCCCTGCATTTGCTCAGGGAAAAGCAAACCCTAGCCTGGGCTACCAAGCGGTGAACACATGAGTCTATCTCAAACAAAGTGAAAGTCAAGGATCAACCCCTGGGACTGTTCTCTCTCTCTCTCTCTCTCTCTCT
>LOEQ01002314.1:130749-149252 GCA_001685075.1 Bramus lutescens | reverse complement strand
AGAGAGAGAGAGAGAGAGAGAGAGAGAGAGAGAGAGAGAGAGAGAGATTCATTTACTGATTTCATTTCACGTTATTGCTCACTGGCAGCCCAGTCTGTGCTTAAGGCTGTCGGGCAATGATAGTCTTTTCCTAATATACTCATTTCCCACTCTGGTAGAGTTCTGCTTGATCACCCTTGCTGGTCTCACTCCACTTTGATGAACTTGCTGCTTGTTTGCTAAAAAAGCAGAATGTTCCAGTACAGAACTTGCTCCCTGCAGTCATAGCCAACATTATCTGACTTCACCCACATTCTTCTAGTTATTTCAAATGAGCTGGCTGGGTCCGACACCTACAGTGACTACGACTTATCCACTAGATTCTATATTTAAACCCCTCAAGCCACAGGAGTGGCCAGACCCCTCCCCTGAGAACCTCTAACTACCAGGTTCCACCTGTAAGCATTGCAGCTTGGATTATTAGCACAGCAGCTCACAGCCCTGCTCCAGGGAACCCCAGTGGAATAAGTCTGTTCCGCTAGGGGAAGGTTTCCCCACCAAAAGGGTTACCTACAGATCTGCTCCACTCCTGGCTCTGGTGAAAATTGTTACTGCTCTGCTCAGCTTCAGAGAAAAAAGGGTCTCACCCAAACCTCATTCAAGAGATTTATTGGGAGGGAAGAATCCAGGAGGGTGGCTGTCTCTGCCAGCATTGAAAAGGGCAGCCAACAACTGAACAGGCACAGGACTTATACAAGGCTTCTTAGGGGTGGAGGTTTTCCAGGGTGAAGATTTTCAGGGTAGGGATTGGCCAGATTTCAGTTGAGTTTGGACAAGCTCAGAGATTGGCTGGATTTCAGGTTCAGGGATTGGTTGGTTTGGGGTTCAGGGATTGGTTGTTTTTTTCTGCTCAGGAATTGGCTGGGTTTTGTGCTGAATTGGTCAAGGGCAGAGTTTCTTGGCTCTGGTTTCAGGGTCAGTGAATTGTCTCTAGTACCAAGATCAGCATATGTTTCTTTGGCAGGCCCTTTTCCTCTATACTACCCACAGATTACACTAACTGCCCTAACTTCTGGACTCTGCCCCTACCAAACAGAGTAAAATGTCCAATCTCTGGACACGAAATCCCCTCCTTCCTGGAAAGCTCCATGGTGGAAAGTTCTACCCCCTTCCCAAGAAACTCTTTGTAAGTCTTGTATTCTGTTCAATTTGCTGCTGTTTCTAGCCCAAGCAGAGGCAGCCACCCCCTAGTTTTTCACCCTCCCAATGAATCTCTTGTGTGAGGTTTGTTGTATGTTGTGACTTTGTGGTATTCCTTGGCTCCCAGCTTCCAGGATACCTTTCCATTTGATTTGAGCTGTAACACCTATACTATACACTCCTGCCTACTTAAGGAAATGGTTTCATGAAGTCCTCCCCTTTTCTTCCGCACTACTAAGTGTCCCTTTCTCAAAGGTGACCCCATCTTTAGATAATTGCACTATTATTCTCCTATAAAAAAAATCCTAAACTAAACACAAGTCATCTCTCATGCATGATTCAGGAAGCCCCTGTGAACAGTGGAGTCTTGACATCACTAAGAGTAAGGCACATACACATCATCTGCCCCCAGTATAAGACAGCACAGAGAACATTCACCACCTATGAACACCCTGACCACAAATGTTTAATCTATATATTGTCAGGGCTTCAAATGCAATTCCAGTTATTAGGAAATTGGAGGTGGGGGGACTTAAAATAGTAAATAAGGAAGTTCACAGACATTTCTTATCTACTAATTCAGAAAATAAGATTTCTATATGACAACCAAACTGGTTTTATCAACCAATCAATAGACATATGAAAACTAAATATCTTTAAAGATATAATAATATAAAATTAGACTGTGTTTGAACCTTAATTTGAACAAAAAAAATTTGAGGAGAAATGGGATTACTTGTATATGTATATGCATATGTAGTGAGTATATTTTACTTTAAAATGCCTCAGACAAAACCAAACCATGGATAAAGCATATATGGGGAACATATTTTTCAAATGTATTTGCATTACATTATATAAGGAACAAGACTGGTCCGGAAACTCTTAACTAATGGTTATGATTTGGGAGTGGAAAGAGTAAAAACTGGAAGGTTATAACAGGTAACTGTTTCTCTTTTGCTGAAGGAACTCACTGTAAAGTCAGATACAACTTTTTATAAAATCCCATGATATGGTTCTAAATAAATTCAGTGGATGGCCCCCCTCCCTCCACCTCTCAACCCCATTGCACTTCCTAACCCTAGTTCTCTGATCCTCTGTAGTCAAACTCTCTGCTCCCCAATTCCCATCTTCCCATTCTCACTTCATGCCCCGACCTCACGAACCTGCTCTTGTTAGCGGCACCGTGACCTCCACGTTGCCAACCAGGCAGTCTCCACTCCGTCTTCCTTTTACTCACCCATCAACAATGCTCTGTGCATCTGTATCTCCTCCTTCTTGCCACATTCACCCCCCTAGGTTTTCTCCACCTTCTTGGTCCCCCCACTCCGCTGGTCTGCCCAACCAGCAGTCTGTAGCCGGCTCCTCGTCATCTCCCCTCATCTCCCCCATCTCTACGCTCTGCAATGCCCCTAGATTATGTACGCAGTCTCCACTAGTTCTAAGCATCTCATAGTCTGATCTCCCTCTGCCGAAAAGGCAGTTGGTGACCCAAACATGTTCACTAAAATACATCAAGGCAAGTTCTGGTGGAGAAAGGTGGAGAGGGATATGAAAATAAAGAGTACGGGGTGGCAACAAGGGAGCAGGAACCGACTGTGGCAGCTGCGCTCTCAACCCTTTCATCCGTTACCTAGGGACGCGAGACTTCAGAGAACTAGGATTCTCCAGGAAGGTCGCAGAGCGTCCTGTCAAAATGGAGCCTCCTACCTTCTCTCACGATCATTCTGATCCAAAGAGTCCGTGCTGGGGATGAGAAGTGTGCATTTAAGAAGCACCGCGGGTGCTCTTTTGTTGCTTTGTGTCCAGAGACTCAAACCCAGGGCCTCCCGCCCCTGCCACCGACCTATACTACACAGAACACAGCTGGCTGGTCTGTGCCCAGGCTCTGAGAGGGAAGCTGCTAGGGCAATGCTAGTCAAAGCGAGCTGTGGAGAGAAGCAACAGCCTGGGAAGGCTTTCAAACCGCAGGAAGGAAAAAAGTACACGAAGCAACAATGTTTACAGTGATTTAACAAAAACCATTTTATACCTGACTTATACAATAAGACTTTGAAAAATGGGGCTAATATTCTAAATGTCCTTTCTTTGTATATTCACTCTATAAGCTATTTTTTAAAAAAAAAAACTATGATACATGAAAAATGGGGGTGCTAATAGTACTTTATCACAAATAGAGATGCCCGACTTTGGAGAAAACACTAGCTGGAGCTAAGGTGTCAAAACTTCTCTACCTGTCAGAAACCAAGTTCGGTAAGCCTTGCACTTCATCTGCAAGACACAAGTTATACTTCAAAGTCACCTGTACCAGGTATGGTAACTATTCAATGACATGTTTTTACCGCACTGCCTCGTATTCTCCAGACAGCGATACTTGAGTGCTGTCTGTGTGCACTCTGTGTGTCTGCGACGTGGTGGGGCTCTCATCATGACCGCAACCACAGGAGTGCCTGAGGGAATACAATCAGCACTTGGGAACATACTTTGGCTGTCCGATTCCAACACCCGAGCTCCTAAAGTTGGAAACCCACATGGGTCAAGATTAAAACTTCTCCTGAAGTGGAAGCCCGCGTGGGTCAAGATTAAGCCCTTCCTCCGAAACACTTCGGACAAGTCACTATTTTGGTAGCAAAGGCACATGATGAGCCGCAGGAAAGTGAATGGTAGCTGGGGAGTCTGAAAAATGATTAGTTCTGAGCCATTTGCAATCGGAAGGGCAGCAGCCTTCGTAATGTTTACCCAAAGCCAAGCATAGTAAAGCTAAGTGGGGGTAGGGGTGGGCAAATCCTGCCACGATCAAAACTTTGAGAAAGAAAAGGGCTTTCTATAAGGTTCAGGCTTCTAAAGGGTTCTCTTAACAGAGATCTGATGTTTCTCTAGCCTGGCGGACAAAGATGCCAGAGTCTTCAGAAACACCAGGCCTATTCCCACAGAGGCTGTCTGACAGCCTAGCAAACAGAACTCGTGGGAGAAGGGCACTGACCTCTTACCTGTCGTCCCTGACCAATGCCAGTTAATCTGAACTGATAAAAACACCTCCTGGCCATTTGCTGTCTTCAGCCTTGTACCCTGCAGGCAAATGCTTGCCAGTCGATTGCACAGGTTCTTGATGAAAAGCTGCCCTTCGCGCCCCATTGGCCCTCCTTCTACATAAGGCATATCACCCACGCCCCAGGGCCAGCAGTAGATGTCGTTCCCCCCAGAGGGCATCTCCCCCAGTCTTACCGCACCAAAGACCAAGCTGCAGTCCGCTCCATAATCAAAGGCATAAGCAGAGGAGGACGGCACAGAAAGAGTCCATAAAGAGGACTGAGCAAACACCATACTGCTAACACATTCACTTCCTTTTCTCCACTCCTCCCTACACCACACCACACCCCTAAGCTGCAGGAAAATAGAAAGCTCCGGTCTGTCTTCACCAGGAAGAGGAACTGTTTCACTTCCTTTTAATCTTTACTGCCGCCCCTGTGTGTGTGTGTGTGTGTGTGTGTGTGTGTTTCTTCTTCTCAAGTGCCTTAAGGTTTCATATGAGTCCCCCAACCCTACAGCTTTTCTTGGCTGGGGTTCTATGAGGAGACTGAGTCCAAATAGCCCTAAACATTCTTTGTTTATAATATGTAAGGTCATATTATAACAGGGATCTAGAACGTATTAACTTCTTAAAGATGGCTCTCCCTGACACTACTCACATTCTTCCTGCTCTGAAATCCTCAAAACTGAGTGCCAGATTTCAGACCTTGAACTGATACCGAATTATTTGAAGTTCAGCAGTTCTTGTGGTTTTTCTCACTGTTGCTCTGGTTTTACATCTAAAAAGATTTAAGTCCTACCATCTAGGAGGGTGGGGAATGGGGCAGCTTCTTCTGCTTTGTCGTGGTCCCAAAGTGTGGAGGAAACGTACGCCCAGTGCTCACCGTGGACACGTTCAACCAAGAAAGATGGAGAGGAGGGAAATCCTAAAAGCCAGAGATTCCCATGCCTAACATTCACCCTGTAGTTAGGGGGAAATAAAAACAAAACAAAACAAAACAAAAAAAACCCGAGCAAATATATATGCAGGTAGAACTTTGGGACGAGATAATGCTTTTCTGCGGGCAATTAGAGTGGGCAAAGAGACAGAAACTGGCTGAGTGAACAATAAGCTGGGTGTGTAAAAGCTCCCTCCCACCCGACAAAAGGGCATCTTCACAGACTGGCAGGAGGTACAAGGAGGGGGCCGTGCAGTCTTCTCAGAGAAGAGGGTTCTACACGGAAGGAAGGATTCGCAGATAGGAACAAGCCTTGTCATACTTCCACAACAATGCAAGGCCTGGAGCAGAGAGCGCATGCAGAGAGCTGGGTCCTGAGAGACGTCGGATCCTGTGGAGCTTTAAACTAACATAAGACTTTTGGCTGTCCCTGGTTAACGTGTTTGAGAAGGCTCATTCCAGCTATAATACTGAGAATCCGCTACAGTAGGCAGCAGACTGGAGAAGGTACAAAAGGAAGGCATCCCAAGAAGTTCCTTCAACAGTAGCTGAGTCTAGTGATTCATTCCTACAGCCTCAGCTCTCAGTGTAGAAGCTGTGAGGCAGGGGCTTGAAAGCTTAAGTCCAGCATGGGAAATAGTGTGAGATCCTCTCTCAAAAAAACAAAACAAAGAAGGTGGTGATGGAGGTGGTGATGGTGGTGGTGGTGGTGGCAATGNTGGTGGTGTTAAAGATGAAGGTGGGGAAGGGGAGGAGGAGCTACCACTGCAGCTCATAGACTGTAGTTCAAAGAAGACACATACACTACTTTACTGAGGTCCTACTGTGTGTTAGCTTTTTATGTTATCAAAATTGATCTTATCAGCCTAGGAGCAAGGGTATTGACAAAAGGTCAGCGTTTTCTTTAGTGAAGACATGAGGATCAGAGTTTACACTATCATTTTAAGATGTCTTTCTATATTATATAGCAGTTTCCTCCAAATTGGAACATTATCACCCCCCCCACACACACACACTCCAACCTCTGGAGGAAGGGGGAGGCTCAGGAGATAAACATATCTGAGATGTCCCACTCCCCAGGACTACAGAACGACCATTTGAACTGCCAATGAGTGGTCTTAAGCTGCCAATGGAAGCATCTTGAGCTGCCAATGGGAGGTCTTGAGCTGACAATGGGAGAGTCTTGAGTTGCCAGGCTGGCCTTTTCAGTGACACAGCTAAATGTGAGTCATCCTTGCTCCTGTAAGTAGCCCCTCCCTCAAACTCCAGTTAGTAATCCTAATAAAAACTCCCAAGTTGGACTTTGGTGCGAGCGTCCCTTTGGTCTGTTGTGGACTTTCTTTCTGGAGTGAATAGATTCGTGTGCGTGTGCACTATGTCTCTCCAGAAAAAGGCTCTCTCTCTCTCTCTCTCTCTCTCTCTCTCTCGCCTGGTGGTGGAGGCACATGCCTTTAATCCCAACATTCAGGAGGCCGAGGCAGGTTGATATCTGTGAGTTTAAGGCCAGACTGGTCTACAGAGAGAGTTTCAGGACAGTCAGGGCTACACAGAGAAACCCTGTCTCAAAACAAACAAACAAACACACAAAAACCCAAAAAGTCTCTCATACAACACTATAGTAGCCCAAATGAAGTAAACCACATTATTCTAACACACAAACTAGCTGTGTTCCCATGCGTGCCTGTCATTAGGCGACCAAGTCATGACTGCTGCTGGCTACCACCTTGTCCTGATTTGTCTCCTTAATCATTTTACTAGTTATCATAAAATGCTATACAAAACAAAACTGGTCACTTCTGGGTCAGGGTGATTTAGAAATCTGTTGTACAGACCATGTGATACATGTCTCGTTAGCTTGTAGCAATAAGCAGTACCCTGAGAGCCACCCAGCAGAAATGACCTGGAGGTTTGTTGCTACCGGCCTAAGAACCTAATCTGACTGTTCAACTACTGACTCTTCATCCTTCTGCCTCGCACACAGCATTTCACTAGAACCACAAACTAACAAGGCATTTAGACAGAGCCAATGGCTCCTAAACCAATTCATGCCAAGTACCTTTTGTATCTCGTTTTAGCCTGACATAATCGCTAGATTTTGACAGCTATTGTTAACTAGGAATCTCAGTTCTTGGATGCTGTTAAATAAGCAGACATTGGTCCCGTAAGGTCTGCCAAGGAGATGGTCATCGTTAACAAATCACTGATAAAAGTTCAGCGTGACACACAGAAACCCAGCTTCCTTGCTATGCAGATTTACTGTGGAATACAGGCCCCACCGTGTTTCTTGAAATACTGGTTCCCAGGAGACCTCATGCAAGGAATAGTGGTTTTCATAGCTCACTTTAACTTTATCACCACTCTCTTATCTAGGACCTCAGCATCTTGAATGTGTTTCGCCTTAGGTAATGATAATTTCCAGCCTCCCCACAATGGGCATCAGCACACCTCCCAGAGAGCAGGTTTCCCTAGTTGGCTCAGGCAGGCATTTAAATACCCCCAACTGTCCCTCGCTTGGCAGAGGTAATTCATTCTAAGTTTATACAGAAGAAACAGAGTGAGTGCTTAGAAATCAGAGCATCAATGTAAAACTAGGATTTTAGTGACTGCCTGATCAGACATGAGCCTCGCTCCCCAGCTCAGCACTCAGCTGGCAAATGCCTTGCCAGGAGCACCTATACCAAAAAGAGGCCTTGCGTGGGAGGGTTTCAGCACCAGATCTATGCAAAGGGGCTTGCGGTAAAGGAACTGCCAACAGGACTGGTTAAGGGGAAGGTTTTTAGTGTAGAAGGGGGGGGGGAGCCAGAGGCATCTGGGAGAGAACACAGAGAGAAAAAAAGTAGGCTGAACATGGCAGCGGACAGGGCAGGGTCAGGGCATCTGCAGGAGTGGGCTGAAACAGCGGGAAGAGAACAGAGAGAGCTCGGTGAGAACGGCAGGGGCCAAGAACAGCGAGAAAAACAATAGCTGGATTCTAAGAAGGCTGAGCAGCTGCGAGAAGGGAAGCCCCTGAGCCTGAGGGAGTTTAGGCTAAAGGAGGAGATGAGAAGGACCAGGATGCTAGAATAGGCTTCGAAATGTGGAACAAGTACTTGTGAGTAGGGAGTTGGGAGGCCAGCATGGACTTCGACATATTGATAGGAGTCACAGCTATGTGATATTTTGAGAGCCATGTATCCCTTTTGCCAGAAGTAAGGGAAGGGACTCCTTTTGGCAAATGGCAAACAGCTTCACTAGTTCCTGAGAAATTATTTAACCGCCAGGAATCCTCCTATAGCTCGTGTTGAGCTGGGTTCTGTTTTGGATGAGTCGGTGGGTCTGTCTTTTACTGGGGAGGGGATGCCCTTTGGGTCTGACCAGCCTCTGCTTTGGACAGTCAGCAGTGTAGTTACAACAAGCAGCTGAATGGGCTGCTGACAAGTCCCATATGCTAAATCGCAAGAGGGTCAGGTGGCTGCAAAGTTAAAAAAAGAAAAAGAAAGAAGGAAGGAAGGAAGTCAAACGTCAAGAATTTTCTCTTAAATCTGGGACGTGCGTGATGGCACACAAAGAAATCCCAGAGGCAGAGGTAAGAGAATGAGAATGAGAGGCCAGCCAGGGCTGCACAGTGAGGTCAATGCCACCCTGCGTACCACAGAGTGAGGCCCTGTCTCAAAATCAGAGTTTTCTCCTAAACCTGAAGTGATAAATTTCTCTGTTGAAATCTGAGTTTAACTGTGTCTTTTGTGAGAAAGTTCACCCTGTAAGTGTTGTCTTAAGCATCATTTCACCCAGAATGTCCACATGCAGGGGTCATGTCAAGGGCTGTTCTTGCCTTCTATTGTGTCCTTGCCCATCTGTGCAAAAGGAAATCAAGGCCAGAATTCCCTGGTCTTGTGTGAAATTGTTTTGTGTGTATGGGTGTTTTGATTGCATGTATATCTGAGAACCATGGGCATGCTTGGTGCCTACAGCGGTCAAAAGTGGGCATCTAGAAGGCTATGGATCTCTTGGGACTAGCATTACAGGCAGTTTTGAGTTGTGGATGTCAGAAATGGAACCCAGAGTCATCTAGAAGAGGAATCCATGGTTTTAACCTCGAAATCACCCCTCCAGTGGACATTTCCTAGATGGCACAGTCACCGAATACAGCTAACCTCACCTTACGGTTACCAGCCTAAGAAGTGCTTTGAGCTCTCATCTTGGTAAACTAGTATCTTCCCTAGGACCAGGCTAAGCCCACACAGAGCACCATGCATGGAGAAAGGGGAAGTAAATTGGAGAAGGAAAGGCTTGCTCAAGTCTGCAAACAGTATCCAGGCAGCAGTGTTAACACTGGTGCCCAACATTACTCTCAGTGGATTCTGACTGAACTGATCAGAACCTATAGGCAGTAAAGCATGTTACAGCTTACAATAGTGTGACCTTCACAGATGGGATGAGGCCACACCTTTCCCGAGAGGAGCAGGAGCAAGAGCAATACCAGCCCAGCCTAGGTGGGACATGGCTGAGTAAATCCCTGGTTGGGCACCTAATTACTACAGACTCTTGCAAAGGTTTTCCTGCCGTATCCAGATAACTGTCCAGCTCTCTGAACTTCGTGTCATTGACTCAGGGCATCCAGACACAATACAGGCCACTGCTTCAAAATCTGCACTCCATCCTCACCACAGAACTGCAAAGTTGGTCTTTCCAGCCTGTTTCACGGGTCAGAAGGTCCTTGAAGGGCTTCTGCTGGTAAAGAGCAGAGCCAACACTTGAACCCAGAATCTTCTGAACTCAAAGCCTCTACTCTGTGTGTGTATTTGTTCTCATATTGAACTATTTTATTAACTGCCATTTTCAGGTGACTTTGAGTCACATGAATTTCTTTCAAATTCTTTCAATAATTTAATACTATTTTTGTAAAGTCATTATATTTAATTTAGCATTTTATATTTATTCTTTGTATGGTCTGGGAAGTTGGCATATAAATAAATGGGTTTGTCCCCCCACCCCACCTCCCATGATACATTTATCCCATTGCCTCCTCTTTTTTCAACCTCATTCATATCTCTTTCTCTCCTGCTCTCTTGGCTTCCTTCCTCCCTTCCTTCCTTCCTCCCTCCCTCCCTTTCTTCCTTCCTTCTTTCTTTTAGTTTTTTGAGACAGAGCTTCTCTGTGTAACAGCCCTAGCTGTCCTGGAACTAGATCTGTAGGCCAGGTTATCCTCGAACTCACAGAGATCTACCTGCCTCTACCTCCCAAATGCTAGGATTAAAAGCATGCACCACACTGCCCTGCCCCTCCCTTCCTACATCCATCTGACATACCATACACACACACACACACACACACACACACACACACACACACACACCTAGAACCTGTATATAAGAGAAAAATGAAGTTTGTCTGAGTCTGCCTTATTTCTTTCAACACAGTGACCAGCGACCTTCGGTTCCATTTTGCTGTCCTGTCAAAATTCTTTGCAACTGAATCAAAGTCCACGGTGCCTAGGTATCTCATTTTCTTTGTCCACTCATTGGCTGATGGACATTTTAGGCCGGTTCCATGTCTTGGCTATGACGAACAGTGCAGGATTATGCACAGACATGCTAGCGCCGCTGTAGCGTGCTGACTTCTCATTCGCTGGCTCTGCACCCAGGTGTGGCCCAGCTGAGGCATATGGGAGTTCTATTTATGGCCTTTTCAGGAACGGCCATATTCATCTCTGTAGTGTCTGAACCAATGTACACTCCCACCAGCAGTGAAGAAGGGCTCCTTTCCCACATCCTTGCTGGCATCAGTTGGTTGTTTTCTTGATAATAGCTATTATTGGTCGTTCACTCTTATTTCTTTTGAGAACTATCTATTCAATTCATTACCTCTTTTCTTGATTGAGTGGGGGGGCACCTAATATTTTCACTTCAAACACTTTAACAGCTCAGTCTCTAAACCATGCAAATTCTCTCTAAAATATCCAGTCTAAAAAATCCTCCAGTCTCTTAACTGAGGACTTCTGTAAAATCAAAACTAAATTAAATAATTTTGCCCCAAGAAGGAAGAGCCAGGGAAGAGTTACAGTCTGAACAACGCAAAACCAAACTGTAAGGGTAAATAACTCAGTGTCCAGTGTATGAGAGTCACTCACAACCTTCTGGGTTCCAGAGCGAGCCAGACAGTCATGTCTCTGGCTCTGCCGTCCACAGCACATAAAGTTTGTCTCTTAGGCTCAGGCTGGCTGTCCTTGGCAGTCATCTAATGGTTTGGGCATCTTCAAAATACTCCAATAGCTTCTCCTGGGCTCTTTTCAAGGACTCTGACCCTGCCACACAGTGCCAAGCATCAACATCTCTCCAAGACACCGTCAAACCTGGGGTTTTGACTACACCTGAGATTACAACTTTACCAATGACCTCTCCTTAGGGACTCCAGCCCGGCCACACAGTGCCAAGCCTCAGCTGCTCTCTAGACCCCTTCCCACCACTGTCAAAACTGGTACCACTTGGGTGACTCTTGCACTACCAAGTTTGGCTGTCAGCATGAGGTACAACCTTGGCCACCTCTGGACACAATTTCTGTGTGCTGAATGAGGAAACACTTCCCAGGTTTCACCTCAGGGATGCTGGTCTATTCTCTACTGCAGCCGATTGCTCAGCCCCAGTTGACCAGCATCCATTGTCCCAACAAAGCAAAGATTTCAGTTTCACTGGTCTCTTGTTAATCACCGCCATTTCTTCAGTCCCAGTTGATCTGAACCACAGACATTTAATCCAAAGTAGCAACGGCCCAGATATATAGTCTTTAAGGGATTCCCAAACTTCCCACAGAGAGCCAGGTCCCATCATCTGCATGTCTCTCAGCATGCTTACCTTTCAGACTTCCACAAAACTGCCTGCTAAGCTCAATGGACCCAATAGCTTTTCCCACCCAAAGTTTAAATGAAACTACAGTCCTCCCCAAACACGTACGTAGTCAGGTCTGTCACAATTCCTCACGACCTGGTACTCGTTTCTGTCTTAGTTAGGGTGTCTATTGCTGTGATGGAACACCATGACCAAAAGCAGTTAGGGGAGGAAAGGATTTATTTCAGCTTCAACTCTCAGGTCACACCCCATCACTGAGGGAAGTCATGGCAGGAACTCGAGACAGGAACTGACGCAGAGGTGATGGAGGAGCATTCCTTTCTGGCTTGCTCCTTGTGGTTTGCTCAGCCTGATTTCTTATAGAACCCAGGACCACCATCCACGGGCAGCACACCCACAATGGGCTAGGCCCTCCCACGTCAATCACTAATCGAGACAACATACTGCAGACTCAGCTACTGGCAGATCTTATGGGGGCATTTTCTCAGTTAAGATTCCCTCTTCCAAAATAACTCTGGCTTGTGTTAAGCTGACATTAAAAACTAGCTGGCCAGTACAAAGCCCCAGCTCAGCGCATAGGGAGTCCACACTGTCAGACCAGGACCCAGTTTTTCAAGTTCTCCATAATCTTAGTGCAGCCAGAAGTAAAAAGTAACTGCTTGTAACCCATGACTCCCAAGGAAACCCAACAGCTAGTGTATGCTAAGGATTTTTGTACTTGGGGGATGACTCTCATTCAACAGATAAGAGACATTCCTATACGCCTACATTTATGGACTCCGTGAGGGAGAAGAGTCGTGTAGGTGTTCAGATAGACCTGACTGCATAGAAAGAAGACATAAGGTGCTAGACAGCTGTGTGCAGGACTTGTTATCTGGCAGCTGGATCAGCTAAGGCTCTATGTAGCAGACATCACGCTCATTGGGTGAGCCTGGCCTGAGAAGTTTGTTATTTTTTTTTTAAATATTAAGTGGTCATGGCTAGGACCAACTCTGCAGTCCTGCCTGCTTACTCCACCCAGTCCAACATGGCAGAGGCATGTTTGCTGCCTCTGAGAGCCATGCTCTCTGCCCCAGATCCAGGGTCACAGCAGATCTGTGTCACCATTAAGCAATTTGTAACAGGTTGCTCACAGACCCCATTTAAGTGTTTGGCCTCCTGGAGGAACCAGAGTTGTTCATACAACTATCAGAACCAGGAAACCTTCTTAAAGGAGCCACACAGTTTTTGCTGAGTCAGGAAGCCTTCTCTCTAAAGAATCTCATCTCTGTTTGCTTCTATAAAACAGAGCCTATCAGAGAAGTTGTTGCTACCAAAAAGTTGTGCTAAACTCTGTTGTGTGTGTGTGTGTGTGTGTGTGTGTGTGTGTGTTTAAAATTTCTTTGTAAGCTCTCTCAGGCCTTTTTATGTGGATGTAGTCAGCCCCGTGTTGGGCGCCATTCTGTTGGGGGAGGCTGCTCATTCATTTTTGGCTTTTGTTTTGTTTCAGACCTAAAAAAAATCTCTCAGAAATTATATTACTTGCAATACCATTTGGTCAATAGCGTATTTTTAGTTAGCTTGTATATCCTAAACTAACCCATCTCCATTAATCTGTGAATCGCCACGTGGCTGTGGCTTACTGGGTAAAGTTGTATCAGGCATCCAGTGTCTGTCGCTGGAGGGTCTACATGGCTTGTCTTTGACCCCCACCTACTCTCTCTATATATCTTTTCCAGCCTGGCTATATTCTGTTAAGCCACTGGCTGAAAGCAGCTTCTTTATTAACTGTTGGGGACTGTGGACCCAGACCCTGAATTTCCTATAAACAACTTGTTATGCTTGCAGCTGCTCTGAGAAAAACAACTTGTTTTCCTGTGTTTGCAGCTGCTCTGAGCACGAGACCCTCAGGAATTCCTGATGGCAGGGGAGTGGTCTCTGGTGGGTTCGGCTGGGGCGTGGCTATCAGTTAAGGATCCATATATAAGCAGCTCTGGTACACAATAAAGGGGCATTCTTGTTTCAAGGATGACCCATGTCTGTGTGTGTGTGTCTTTGTGTGTTTAAATCTCCAGGCCCTTGCCCAGCTCACAAATGATCCTGTAGTGCAAGCACCACACTACAGGTGTAGTACATGTAGTAGTATGGATGATACCATTAACCAATGGCAATAAAACATATTCACAACATACATCACCTCTCACATCAGAATACCCCAGGATTGATTTTCTCTGTTGTAAGATATATACATGTGGAGCTCCAGCAAGTAGGGAGGAGTGACAGGAGCCCAGAGCCTGGCTCAACTGCTGTGGGGTGGGAAGTCTTCCTTTCTGAGATGAGATGGCATTTCTGGGAGTGCCATGAGTCAATATTTGCCTTTGTCTTAACCTAGGACCTAAGTGTTCATCTCAACAAAACCAATATTTGCCCCCCCTTTAAATTTCTCCTGTTTCAAAAACTGCTCCATGACAGAGGGAACAGAACATAACCCTTAGGGGAACCGGAGGCAGAGTAGATGACGTTGAAGCCAAGAAAACTGAACAATAGAAAACCCCCATACTAGACACATATGTAGGCTGTGTTTGCTCCTGAATCAAATCATAGTCTCCTCCACATGCTCCTTAGAAGTCACCCACTTCTGCGTCTACCTGGAAAGATGAAAAAGTCCTTATCTCACAGCTAAGAGCGGTACTCAGGAAGCTGAGTTCCTGAAGCCCAGGGACTCAAGGCAAGCCTGCCACAAACTGAGACCCACGTCTTAGGCCTGTAATTCCAGCGCTAAGGAACTAGGTAAGAGATTCATGAGTTCAAAGCCCCCCCTGACTTATGTAGTGAGTCTCTTGTCTCTCTGTCTCTCTCTCCCCCTTACTCTTTGTCTCATGTAAAACCAAAATAGTATACTCCCTATTCACAGAATCGAATGAAACGCAAAGGAAATAAGAGACATCAGTGTTTATCAGATTGACATATGAAAGTTGTCTTACTTTAAATTTTTCCAGTCAGTGCTATTACTTTATCCTTTCCATGAAGCCACAGACAACAAAAATATAGACAAAGTTCTGTCCAGTTTCAAACTAGTCCATCCAGGAAACAGAGCACTGGAGGCTCCTTCCACAGCACTGGAGGGCTCCTTGCATTAATTAACACACTGGGTAATTGTGAACTGGGGCAAACACTGCTGCAGAGTCACTTCTCTACCATAAGAGTCACTCACCATAAGAGAGTGTGACCTCTTCCACCCTGTTTGTGTGCCCACATCACAGCATGGAACAGAGGGTACGGCCCATTTGCAACAGAAAAATACTGTGTAATTGTGTACCCAGCTCCTCAGAGCAGAACCAGTCAACTCACTCTGGATTTCTCCTTAGCTTAGAAATCAGAACAGCCACACCTCCACCATCCCCACTTCAAGCTCCTGCCCAGAAATGTGTCCAGGAAAGACACCAGGCATCAGTGAGCTGACCCAGAGAGAAACCAAGAAGCCCACGACCTCTCAGTCCTGATTCCCGGAGAGTTCAGGGCAGGGTTGTAAGGTTGTTGGTTCCACCACTCACTTTCCGTCCAGATAATCTCAATGATACTTATTAACCCTAGTGATGCCCACATCCCCACCAAGAGGTCTCTCTTGGTCTGCAAGCAGGCAAGTTAGAGTTGCAGCCCCTGTTTGTTTCCGGTGTTCGTGTGTACCTTTAACAAAAGCATGTTCACATCTGAAACACTGACTCTGGGCACAGAAGGGCGAGGTGGGAGGAAGCTCATCAACTGAAGTAGGGACTTTAGCTTGGCGGAGTTGTCCTGCAAAGACCATGGTCCAGGGCTGAACCTTGCTCTAGTACATAAGGCAAGGCACTGTCCCACAAACTCACCTGAAATCCTGCACTCCTCCACACCAATCACTGTGAAGGGTGTTCCTACTAATTGTAGGAACCATCAGTGATCAGAATTAGTTCCCAGACCATCTAATTGAGCAAGATGGATTTCCCCACCTCCATGCCCAGGGGGAATGAAGGACCTCGGACAGCCAGGTGGTGAAGAAAGGAGGCAAAAGAGGCAGTGCTCCGAATACCATTAGTGATTCCTGCAGGAGCTTTCCCTGTGAGAGAGGGACCAGTACTCAGGCAGCTGTGGTGGCTTGCTCTTGTATGAGACGGCATTGTTTACCCTGAGGCTCTAGCAGCAAGGACAATACAGCTACCATTTTCATTCTGCTCAATGGCCACCAGGCTTACTCCCCATAAATTTGTATAGAATTCTGCTGTACACTGGAGGAATGAAGTGAGAAAGTCTCCGAGCCTCGAATTTCACCTCAGTTCATGTAAAACCTGCAACAACCCTGACCCAACCAAAGAAGAATCATTGAACACGTGGAATACCCACAGGTGGAATAGAATCAATTAGAACCCACATTTATGAAGAATCTTTCAAGTTTCCTTTAATGACAAGGCCACATGTATAAAGCAGCAGCCTACTGGCAACTGCTCATGGCTACCCCTGTCCCTCAGCACTGTCCACCCCAGGCAAGCTGAGCTGATCCTGGCACAGTGTCATCACACCCACAAATGTCAGACGGCCTCCTTTAAACATATAGTAGAGTGCCATTCACAAGCTTAAAAGTTTTAATGCATTAATAATTTTTGGGTTTTTTTTGTTTTTTTGTTGCCGTTTGTTGTTTTACAAAACAAGAAAATGCCCAGAATATAATGTAAATTAATGAAATAAACTCACAAACCCTTATAAATCTTACTTGAAAGGAAATAAGAAAGGAAGAAAGGGGTCAGGAAGGTGGGTCCTTGGCTAAGAGCACGGACTGCTGTTGCAGATGACCTGGTTTCAGGCCCTACCTATATCAGGTATATCATAACTACCAGCAGATGCCATGCTGCCTCTGGCGTCTGGCACCGCACACATGTTCTGCACAGATAGACAAGATAGATAGATGAGAGAGAGGCAGAAGGAGAGATAGGATCAATAGATTGATTTTTAAAGGGAAGAAATAGTGAGAGGAAGGGAAAGAAAGCAGAGGAGGAATAGAGGAAGGAAGAAATGAATGGATCAAACACCCAAGAGACAGACAGACATGTCTACTCATTGAGAAAAACGAATCGAAAGGCACCCAGAAATACTGGCACTTTTCTGTGGTTATTATATACATAAGGTCACAGGCACTTTGCTTACTTTTATATGTGTTTACTAGGGAACATATCAGCTATAGTATTGTTACGTTTCTCGTTTTTCCTTCATGAGTTCAAACTTCCCAGCACTCCCCTTTGTACTGAAGAACTTTAAGAATTCAATTAGGAGCAGGCAGGCTAACAGCAGAGCCTTGGAGCTGGATAACAGTTTCTTCCAAAATTGGAAGACTGAAGCATTCCATTCTTCACAGAAGCGCCTTTAGACAGAAGGTAAACAACTTAGAACAGGCTCAGGAAGTTCCTGAAACGGACCAGATTTCCTAGGCTCTTCCCTCCCAAGAGTAAGCAGTACAGACTGCTGAAGAGTCCCTCTCATTGTAGGAGCCAAGTGGCAAAGAAGAACCTCAGGTCAGGCCAGCCACCTGGAAGAAGCAGAAGCCAATGAGCAGCCTTAATTATAAAGTAGCTCATTGACTTCGCCCTCTTTGAAATCACTGACAGAGTCTACAGTTTGTAAATTTCTTTCTTTACACTTGGAACATTTTTAGTCCTTTGTCAAGTACTTTCCCTACACCAATGTCTTTATATTCAACTTCTAGAAGGGACTCCAACAACACGAATTTCCAACCTCTTGATATTATCTTATGAAATTGTTTCTACAATACTGTTTCTATGAAGTACTGGTTTTTTCCAACTTTATTTTTCCTGCTTTCCACACAGTAAGATTTCTATCCACCTACCTTCCAGCTCACGGATTCCTTTGTCATCTTCATTCTGCAGCTAAGCCGACCCAGTGAATGAGCTGCTTCCGAGGTCATTATTTTGGTTTAAAATGCCCATCTAGTTGTTCTGCACTGGTTTTGTTTCTCTGCTGAGGAACTGGGTGGTTTTTCCATTCATCTCAAGACTGGAGAATGGATACAAGGACTGCCCCAACCTGGTCTGAGTCATCCCAGAGTCGGTTCTGCTTAATTATCTTTTTCTTTCAATATAGTTGGACTTTGTCTGTTTTTGTTTTTTAATATTGAGTAAACGCAAGCTGAATGATAACCTGGACACTTGAACACTGTATTATGAGATGCTGGGTCCTGTTGAAATCCCCTGAGAAATGTGGGTTCTGTTTGTTTTGGCAGGAAATGAAGCTGTTGACACTGCCCCTTCCCCTTTTACAAGTGGCAGCTGACATCAGTTCAGATTTCAAAACCTTGGCTACACCATTCATATTTGCATAGCAATTGTGCCACTCAGGAAGCTGTCTAGGACTTGGTAGTGGTTAATACCACAATTGTATTGTCAAAACTTCTGAAGGCCATCTTTAGATCTGCTACAAGAAGGCCCATCCCTAGAGTGCCCAGGACCTCTCTGACTCCATGCCCATCCCTAGAGTGCCCAGGACCTCTCTGACTCCATGCCCGTCCCTA
>LOEQ01002314.1:61097-78903 GCA_001685075.1 Bramus lutescens | reverse complement strand
TGGAAATTGAACTCAGGACCTTTGGAAGAGCAGGCAATGCTCTTAACCACTGAGCCATCTCTCCAGCCCCAGGACCCTGATTTTCTTATCTTTGCATCTCTAACCTGCTGCTGAGATTAAAGGCGTGTCCTGCTGTGCCTGCTAAAGTGAGAACCCAGAACCTCCTGCATGCTAGGTAAGCCCTTTACCAATTCAGCTGCCTCCTCAGCCCCAATACGTTTTTCTTGTTATTTCTAGGATGCTTTCTCCTTCAGGACCCCTATTCTCTTGTTCTGTACATCTTACTAATTCAGATATTGGGCTTTTTAAGAAGAACCCAATCATTTTCCATTCCTCTGCCTTCTTCATTTGTTGCAACTTTCTCATCCAAACCCTGCAGCTATTTACTTCTGCTTTTGCTTTTTATCCCAGGATTTCATTCTCTTTCTCTGAGCTCTCCTTGTTACACGTACCTCGTCACCAAACCTTCTTACTGCTGAGTCTAGCGTCACGGTTTGGGGGAGTTGGTTGGTCGGCTGTTCGTTTCCTGTACTGTACCACTGAACCACACCCCAGCTCTGAAGTTTTTCCACCACTCTATATTGTCTGCATTGCTTGGTGCTGTTGCTCTTGTTGCCTCTTGGTTTCTGTCTTTCGTATCTCAGTTCTCCTCAGACAGCTTAAGCTCCTTAGTTATCCTATTACACTCAAGAGTGACGCATGAAAACCGTGTGGAGGCGTGGGCTCTGAGCTGGCAGGCTGTAGCCCAGAGATGCTGAGATCACTCTATACGTTTTATTGGGGAACTCCTAATCTAAGCATCTGTAGGCCTGTGGGCCTCTCAGTTCTGACTATTCTCCTCTCATCACATGACTGCCAACTAACAGAGCATTACCCTGTCTAGCCAGTGTGGGTGGTTGGCCTGTCTCAGTGAGGACCTAGTAGGCTCCCACCTACTCCTTCCCTCTGGGGCAGAACAGTATGTCACACATACCCCCTCTTATCTTGGCCTTCTGTGATAGATTTTGTTTTTAAAAGGATCAATTTCTTTTTATTTTCTGTGTGTGAATGCTTTGCTCACACGTATGCCTGATGCCCACAGAGGTAAAAAGGAGAGCATCAAATCCCCTGGAGCTGGAGTTGATGGTTGTGAGCCACCAGGTAGGTAGTAGGACTTGAACCCAGGTCCTCTGCAAGAACAAATGCTCTTAAGCACACAGTCATCTCTCTGGGCCCCTGTGAGAGATCCTCGTCAGCTATGAAGGCTTAATAACATTCCTGAAAAGAGCTTTAAGGAAAATATAATTACAAAAATTTGCATAGCTTTATATAGGCCCTCACCTCAGTTCCACCAAATGAGTTTACAATATAACTTGATTTCTGCATAGAAATTACATACATGGCATTCAATTTCCGCTTCCGATACCTCCAGTCACATTCAAAACACTGTTTGCAGGGATCTTGTTATTCTGTGGGGACCACTTGCTCACAGAATGGTGCTGGAAACTGGGGCCTCTTAAGGAAGCGAATGCTAGGGGAAGCAAACTTGCCAGAAAGATGGCAGACGACCATGACAAAGTGCACACTGGGAAGATCTCGGTCTTACCTCTGTTCTAGCAAGCTAGGATATTTTGAGAAAGTCACTTTCCCTCTCTGGGCCTCAGACTTCTCATCTATAAATTGGGTTATTCCGGTTATTCTGAAGTGGTGTTGGGAGGATTTAGTTAAATTCAACCCACGGGTGTCTTATTGTGAATCTGGGTCCTAGGAAAATAGCTATGGAGAGAAAAAAAAAAAAGATGAAACCTTTCCTTGGCCTCATGAAAAGAACTCTCTAAAGGAAAAAGAACGGAAGTAAATCAGTAGCTTTGTATGCTACTGGAAGACAGGACAACCGCTAAAAAAGAGGGAGCCAGGTGTCAGAGTGGAGGAGGCAGATCATTATTTTATAGCAGGCTGCCAGACTGTCTGTCAAGAGGACATTCACACACAAGCCTGAAGAAGAAAGAGGTGGAACAAACCACAGGACTGTGTGCTGGAACAGCCTGGAGGGACCAGCAAACACAGAGGCCCTGAGGCAGCCATATATCTTGTGTCTGAGGTGCAGGCCTCAGTGAGGAGGCAAAAGGAAGAGGTAAAGAAGATGCAACCTGTGGGGGCCAGACATCTAAGAGAACTTAAGTGAGATGGGAAATCTTTACAGCTTTTGAGCAAAGAAATTATGTGTCACAGGGCTAGAGAGATGGCCCAGCGGTTAAGAACACTGGCTGCTATTCCAGAGGTCCTGAGTTCAATTCCCAGCAACCACATGGTGGCTTACAACCATCCATAATGAGATCTGGATCCCTCTTCTGGCCTGCAGGCCTGTATACGTAATGAATGAATTAATTAATTAATTAAATCTTAAATTAAAAAAAAGAAAAATAAATTATGTATTACTGCAACTTTTGAAATGACCAATCTGGTGATTTTTGAAAACAAGCCATAGAAGCAAAAATATAAGCAGGCCCAGGCAGAAAATTATCCTAAAGATTCAAAACAGAGATGAGCCTGTCCTGAGCTAGCAAGAATTTGATGAACCAAATAACCAATCTTTCTCTTGATTTACTACAATGGTGCAAACAGCGTGGTTTGTGCTCATGAATTTGGCATGGAAGAAACATCTAGAAGGACTTGGGTGTCCTAAGCTCTGACTCTTGTATGCTGGAGTAGGGAGTGACTTCAGAGAAGGACAGCAGCTCATTTTCAGACTTGTTGTAACTGGGGTATCTGCCACACGACTGAGAAAGCCTGTTTAGTGGATGGTTGAACATACAAGCACGGGGATCAGGGGAAAGGTCTGGAGTGTGATGCAAAGAGAGGTTTTTCAGTATAACAGACTGAAGGAGATCAGTAGGGACTGAAGTCCAGAGAAGAGGCCAAAGTATCAGGTGATGACGAGCCAGCCACAGAAAGAGAGAAGATGGCTAAGAAAAGAGCAAGGAGAGTGCTCCAAAAGCCAGGAGAAGACACCTTTAAAATAGGGTGGGACAACCTGTTACACAAGCTCCTACAGAGAAGCCAAGATAAGGCTTGAGATGTGGCCATTGCTTTTGGCAGATTATTGATGCGCCTAATGGGTAGAGGCTTGGAGAGCAACAAGGGGGAAAAATCTGATGCTCAGACCAGACTTAAATAAGAGTGAGAGAAGATAAACCACAAGAAAGAAACAGAAAATTATTTTCAGGAGCAGAAAAATAGGGCAATTACTAGAATGCATAAGAAATCAGGGGAAATGTGCAGGCATACAAAAATGGGTAGCAGAGAGACAAAGTGGCCATTCAGCGATAGGTTGATCAATAGATGGACAATTAGGTAGATACATTAAAGAGATGGGAACCAGTGGAATGATACAACAGAAAAATAACATTGGAGAGAGAAGAGTTGCCAGAGCCACACCTTTAATTAAGATAGAATAAGACAGATTCACAAATGAGCGACTGGGAGTATGGAGGTTTGAATGAGAATGGCCCTCACAGGCTCATATATTTTAATGCTTAGTTACTGTGGAGTAGAACTCTTTGATAGGATTAGAAGGATTAGGGGGTGCAGAGGAACTGGGGGGCTTCGAGGTTTCAAATTCCCGAGCCAGGCTCAGTGTCATTTCTCTCTTGGCCTACAGATCAGGATGGAGCTCTGAGCTACTTCTCCAGCACCACATCTGCCTGCATGCCGCCATGCTCCCTGCCATGATGCGAACAGACTGCACCTCTGAAACTGCAAGCCAGTCCCCAATTAAATGCTCTTTTTATGAGTTGCCTTGGTCATAGGGGTCTCCTCACGGCAATAGAACAGTGACTAAGACATGGGTGCCCCCATTCCAACAGGCAGAAAGGAGAACATGTGGGCACAAATCTGGTGGTGGAGATGTGTTAAAGTCTCAGTATCTGCATCCTCAAAAGTTCATACACTGAATTCCTAACCTTCAGCACAGTGGTATTAGAAGCTGGACCTCATGAGGTCTGGAAGGCTCTGCCATCACAAATGGTATTGGTGCTCTTACAGAAGCGACTTCAGAGAGACGGCAGCCCCTTAAAATATACCAGCTGGGAACTAAGAAGTAATTTTGCCAATGCCTTGATTGTGGGTTTCTCAATCTCAGCTGTTACTGTTACAGTGACCTGAACCGGCTAAGACAAACGATGTGAATGTTCTCTTCATCTGCACAATTACTCAGGCAAATGTGAAACCCTGGATGTCAAGAAGATGGGGTGAGCCTTGTGAAGAAAATAAAGACAGTGTGAAACACCTTTGCAGATGACAGGACAACAGCTCCTAACCACGGCTGCCTGGAGGTTACTTGCAGAGCTTTAAGAAAAGGATACTGCCCAGAGCCATGTGACAAAGACTTCAATTTCATTAGCTTGGGGCAGAACTGGGGCTACATTCAGGTACACTAGTGGTGGCCAGAGGTGAGAACACAGGACCCAGGGGACCGCATCTGAGCTAGTGAGACCAGCAAGATGGGGTGAGTTACCACCTCTCACGCCACATTCCCATTTGTGGGAAACCAGGTGTGGTTCTGAGTACTGGATTTAATAGGGATCGAAGGAGAGAACCACGAAGTTCATACTGCCTGGAGGAACAGTGCAGAGTCCAGCAAATGAAACTTGCTGCATCTGCTTCTATTATCAGCTAAATGGCACCCAACAGCCAGGTAGACTAAGCATCTGTTCTTATCTCATCCAAATGACTCACGAAATGTCTATCACATGGCTTTAGATTTGTCTGTAGATTACTGAGACCCTGAATACCAAGGGCACCCCTAGTTCTTTTTTACATAAATATTGCGCATGAGGTCGCCCGAGTTCCCAACAACTGCAGAAGTCGCTCTGTCAACTGAACTCTTTCCCAACTTGCTATCAGCTCTTCAGGGCTCCTGGGCCATGAGGCCCTTCCTGCCCACGCTCCTTGGATCCTGCTCTCTGCATTCACAGTTCTAGTCAAGTGATGAGTCTCACAGCCAGAGAGAGGCCCACGTATAACCTGCACCCTGAGCCTGAGAAGAACGGTGTAATGACAAGAAGCAGCCCATTAACACCCTCTTATAGTCGGGCTTGGCTGGGTTCCCTGCCCATGTCCACCCACCTTGCCCTAGCCCGACCTGAGTGGGCTCAAATGCTAGCAGGAACCAAAGCCCCGCAGGTTTGCTTGCCATCAGCTCCTGCCTTCCTTGTGAGGAAGTCTATGGCCAAATTCCAACAGTGCCACTTCTGTCTGGCTCTCCTACTGGAAATGCCTGGTAAACTGCTCTTTCTTCCTTACAGTCTTGTGGGTGGGACAGGGTTCCCATCGCTCCTCTGGCCTTGCCCTTCCTCTCCCTCCATCAGCAACGGGTCCAGCTCTTGTGCCTCACTGCACATGGCCCCTCTCCTCACAGACTGTTTCTCATCCGCCTCTGTGTGTGCAGCGCCTAGCAGAATCTGGCCCATTAGTGAGCAATAACTGAAAATGACCATTAAAAAGAGCTCTCATACTTAATTTTGAAATTAAAGTCACACTTTATATATAGAAATATAATTTACAAGTTAAATAATACAGTAATAGATATTTGACATAATATAAACAAAGTAAAAAGGGAGAAAATATCAGGTTACAAAACCCCTCTCCCAGAACCTCTTAAGTCCACGTTTTCAGGATGAGGGAGATGGCCCAGCATCTAAGAGCACCTGCTGCTCTCACAGAGGACCAGGATTTGACTCCCAGCATCCGCATGGCAGGGCTCCTTACCTCCACTTATAGAAAATGGGATGCCTTCTTCTGACTTCCTAAGCTCAAGCCATGCCCAGTGTGGCAACTCTGTCTCCTTCTGCTGCCAGAGGATCAAGATGCAGAACCCTCAGCTCCTTCTCCAGCACCGTGTCTGCCTGCACACCACCATGTCCTGCTGTGATGATAATGGGCTGAACCTCTGAAACTGTGAGCTAGCCCCAATTAAATGTTTTTCTTTATAAGAATTGCTGTGGTCATGATGTCTCTTCACAGCAATGGAAACCCTAAGACACCAGTCTTACACCTATTTACAGGCACACATGCATATGTTATAGGCTAGACTCCAAGTATGAGGACAACGATGGTTTGTTTCCAAGTTTGAGTCACCTCACTTAATATTATAGTTCCCATTTCCTTCCATTTTCCTATAACTTTCATTTTTATTTATAATGCACAATAAGTACACTTTTTAAAAGATTTATTTATTTATTATGTATACAATATTCCTTCCATGTAAGCTTGCATGCCAGAAGAGGGCACCAGATCTCATTATAGATGGCTGTGAGCCATCATGTGGGTGCTGGGAATTGAACTCAGGACCTCTGGAAGAGCAGNCTGGAAGAGCAGTCAGTGCTCTTAACCTCTGAGCCATCTCTCCAGCCCCAATAAGTACATTTTCATGATCCAGTCATCTGTTGACGACCATCTAGGTTGGTTCTGTTTCCTTGCTATTGTCAAAAGAGCAGCCATGAACATGGACGCATGTGCAAGCATTTCTGTTGTAGGGTATGGAGTCTCTAGGTATATGCCCAAGAGCAGAATGGCCGTGTCATGTGGAAATTCTGTTTTTCATTTTCTGAGGGACCGCCGTAATAACTTGTGCCATACTGATTTGACTGTATAATTTGCACTCCAACTAGAAACGAAGAAGGGTTTCTCATTCCTCTCTGACATTAGTTATCAGATTTATTGATGACAACCATTCTGATTAGGATGATAGCGTATCCCAAAGCATTTCCCTAATAACTACGGATGTTGACCAGGTTTTAAAATATTTACTGGCCATTTATGTCTATTCTTTTGAGAACTGCCTATCCATTTCATTAATTTCTTGCTCATTGGCAGTCGTCTCCTGGATTTTGTCTTTTGCAGCACTTTGTAAATTCTGGGTACTGGGCTGTGGTCTTTAAAACAGCCATTTGTTGACCACGGTCACGTGCTCAGCTCTCATTTAAGCACGCATGTCAATGCTGTGATGTAGGAATAACTAATGCCAGTCACGACACGAAATGAGGAGCTGAGAAGTTCACAGAGTGAACAAACAGCTCTTCAATTTAAACAGTTTAAATCTGGAATTTAAACCCAAGTCCATCTAGCTGGAAAGCACATGACTCCCTACCCCCGACCCCCAAATGCTAAGGGCTTCCTGAGGAAGTGAGATTGCAAAGGTAACTAGATGGCAGTAAGCTGCTCCCCTCACCTTGTGAGTCACCAAGACTGTCTGTGAAGACCCAAGAACTCTTCAGGTACAGGAGTGCTGCCCTGGGCGAGGCTTCGGGGGGCTCCTCCTTGCCTGGTCTCCTCCCTCCTCTAAACCAGCCCAGAATAAGGTGCTCATTGTGAAGATGAAAAGAGAAGCCGCCACATGCCCTCTAGCAGGAAGCATCTCTGGGGAATGTACTCCTCACGCTGTCATTAGCCTCCTCCTCCAGCTCAGGCCCTGGGCCAGCATCCTCCAGCCCCACAGCACACTACCTGACAAAGGCAGCCCACAGATGAATGACTCAGCCCCATAGCTTTTGTCAGCACGCCAGGCTGGCTGCTTTCCTCCCTCGCTCACCTGGAACAAACTCCTATGGCCTTGATTCTTAAGAGGCTCAGACCAACATGGCACCAAGCCTGGATCCCCACCAGAGTTCATAGCCATAAGCCATACCCGACATGCCCTCTCTCCGATTTCTGCTTGCTTGACTGATACTACCTGGCTTGACTCTAAGCACAGATGCAAGGTGCCACTTGCCCTGGCTGCTACAGCTCCCGCTACCAGCTCTCTTGGCCTTCCCTGCAGAGCTGCTGTTCACGCGGTATGGCCAAGTGTGGCCTATGAGCACCAGGAGAACTGATCTCATTCCTTGAGATGGCCCAGAGCTCTGTCCTGTGTTGGGTTTGGGGCTGTGCACAATACCTACTGCCCAAGAAACCACAGTCTAACAGATAACTCCATAGTCCAAGAGATGAAAGTACTCTCTTCTCCTTGGGGGCTTCATTTGAACTAAGGTTAAGGCTGTCTGTCATTGAGTATAGAGACACATGGTTTGGCTCTCACGAGTGGATACAGAAAGGTAGACCCCTTCAACTGTATGGAGTGTACTGGATACTTACATGTGTGCGACCACGCCCATACATGTGGGCACACATTCTCCTACACTAAGGATTTTGGTCCTCCAGACCATGACGGAAACTTCCCCAGACCTAGAATGATCCTGTTCTTTCGGAAGTAGAAGTAATATGGGTGCTCCAGGCCACGCTACATCAGCGGTGAGATCTCGATACCCTTTCACCTAGATTTAGTTTTCCCAGGCCCACTCTGTCCTCACAGGTACCTCTGCAGAATGAGGACTGTCACCACAGTTCCTGACAACCCCATCTTGTCTCTTTCCCAGCCACCAGCCTCTCCCAGATGTGCCAGGGGACTGCTCGCCTGGCAGCTCTCACATTCCTCATGGCCTGGCACGTCTGGACAGTCTCCTCCACCCTCGCCAAGCTGTTGACAGTCATCCAGACCAACTCCCTAGCCCAAGCATTTCCCAGCAACTGGAAAGGCTGAAGGCACAGGGCAGCACCCGTGCCAGCTCAGCCTTCTCTGCTGCCTCCCAGAGCAGCCCCGGGCATCTTATCTGAGTCAGGATGCCACAGTGCCATGCCTCTTGACCAAGTTGCTTGTTTCAACGCTTCAGAGGCCCTGTCCCTGGCTGTGAGCATTCCCTCAGGCAACTGCCGGGGCTTTAGCCATTGTATACTTTTAGGAAGGTAAAACCCATGTCCACAATAATCCTCATTTGTCCTGTGACAGCTGCAACCTAATTTAAACATAAAACCTCCTGAGACTAGGCAGTGGCACAATTCTCACCCCTTTTAGGAACAAAGAAGTTAGGGATGTCATTAAGTGACTGGATGCCAGAGTCTAGACCATAGATAGTTATCAGAGCTAAAAGTTTATCTATAAAATGTACAGCTTGTGGTGATTTGAATAAGAATGGTCCCTATAGGCTCACATGTTTATATGCTTAGTCACCAGGGGGTAGCACCCATTTGAGAAAGATTGGAAGGATGAGGAAGTATGACCTGGGAAGGGAAGATGTGAATTTCTTTGAGTTTCAAATGGTCACACCAAGTTTAGCATCTCTCTCTCTGTATATATCTGCTGCTGGCAGATCAGGATGTAAAGGTCTCAGCTACTGCTCCAGCACCATGCCTGTTGGTTTCCCATTGTCATGATCATGGATTCACCCTCTGAAACTGTAAGCTGGCTCCCTATTAAATGCTTCCTTTACCTCGGTTACCTTGCTCGTAGTGTCTCTTCACAGTAATGGAACAGTAACTAAAACACAGCTAAAGTCTACTTTATTTTATAGGTAAACATAATTATGCAAGCACATAAAATATTTACCTACAAAACGTAATGCATTTATTGATAAAATGCAACCTGAGAAATACCTATTTCACATTTGTCTTGTGTATTTTTTGTTTGTTTGTTTCATTAAGATAGCAATCAGGTCTCTCTGTAAATCAGAGCACAAGAGGAAACCACAGCCTTTGGCATTCAGAGAGCCCATGAGGTACAAATCACAACTTCACACGGCATGATTTTTGGCAAACCACTTTCAACTTCAGTGTCCTCCTCTGCACAGGAGAAACAACAATGCATTCCACAGGGCTGCTGGGCTTACAGACACTGTCAGGTCCACCAAAATCTGGCACTCGCTCCCTTCTCCCAAAGGAGCCATTTCCTAATCACTGTCAAAGGGGACAAATGGCTATCTGTGGTGCCTACTAGCCTGCCAAAGCACATGCTGGCCTCCAGGCTCACTCAATATCACAAGTACCTGTTATCACGTCTATGCGGACATTCTGGTTCTTCTCACCCTGCCCCCTGCCCTAAACTTCTTCTGCTCATCCCTCAGCTTCTCATTCCTGTAAAAACCTACTGTTTGGGGCTGTGCATTCTCTCTTTTGTCTTCCCTCTAGGTGCCCTCTCTCTTGGTCTCCTTTGTCCACACTCTCTCTTCCCTCTCTCACTCTCACCATTTCTCTGTCCCCTCATGGCGGAGTCCAGTCTGGTGGCCATGTTCAATCTACTACTTTCTCTCTCTCTGCTCCAGAGTCTTCCAGATGCCTCGCATCTACAGCAAAACCTTCCCCTCAACCATACCTCAGAGCAGTCACATACTCAGCTTAACATCTGGTGCCGAAAGCCTCGGTTTACACAGCCATGTGCTTGTCTTCTGGCATGCTGAGGCTTCAGAATGAACAGTAGCTGTTCTTTTATTTGTCTTCCCAGCCACAACAAGTTACTCACCATGACCCAGGCTTCCACTCCCCCACAGTGTTTTCACTACCACCCTGGGTCAGGAATGTTCTTTTCCCAAAGCCTAACCTCAGAACTCAGCTTCAGCACCCAGCCAAACTATCTCCTCTGTGAGGCCTTTTCTCCAGCAGCTTCTAGGTTTGATGATCAATGTCAACCTTTGTTTTGCTAGGAGGTGGGTGTTTATGTCACCGACTCCCAAATACCCACGGAAAGACACTGACAATGTCCTATTCATCTGTTTGCACCCCCCCTCCACTCTCCCAGCACTAATGTTTAGGGACACCATTTTAGATGAGCCTAAGTAGCTTCTCCTGCTTTGTATTAGAGACATGGTGGCCCAGGTCATACTGTCTGGTTCAGAACTCACTTGATGAGCCTTCTCCAGTCCCAACCCCAGGAGATACACAACATCCAGCCGGAGACTTGCTAGACACCTCTACAGCCACATGTGGCCACGTGACCAAATTTTGAACAACAAGAACACAAACAAGAGAGACATGAATGCCTCCGTGAATTCTCTGACACTCGAACATGAGGAACAAGAGAGACATGCATGCCTCCATGAATTCTCTGACGCTCAAACATGAGGAACAAGAGAGACATGCATGCCTCCATGAATTCTCTGACGCTTGAACATGAGGAACAAGAGAGGCATGTATACCTCCATGAATTCTCTGATGCACTTGGAAGGGAATGTGCCCAGAGCACACTAGAGGCTTGCATGGAAGTGGCTTTATGGAACCCTGCATGATAACATTTTTGAATAAAATGTAAAGATAATTTTTTAAAAACTCCCCTGTTGTCACTCTAAAGGCTCGCCTTTGTACAGGAGTGTCTTTGTTTTGTCCTCAGCGCATGGTTTCCCTTCTCTGCCACCAACTTGGTTTTTAACGGATCCGGTGCAGTTCCCTTCACAAGGTGCCTGTGTTGCTGGGGTTGAGCCCGGAGTTTTGCTCAGCTGGAAAGCGCTCTGCCGCTGAGCTGCTGTTGCACTCGCAGCTCTATCGTCTGAGTCTTCCTCCATTATTTCTCTTGTAATTCTATAACCTTATTTCAGTCCCCAATTTCAACATTCTGTCTCTGAGGTCTCACTTTAATTTTCGGTAAATTTTGCTTTGAACAACGACCCTACAGTTCCTTCCCCCTAGCCCCAAACCAACAGCAAACCAGAAACCAGAAACGATCTTGGGAGATGAAGACAACAGCGGAAGAGCCCATTCACCTTTGGGTAAGACAGCAGTTTTGTTTTTAAGTGAGCTTTGTTCCTTTCCAAATCCCTCCTACCTATCAGGTCCGCTGAAGACCCTTGCCCCGNCCCCCTCCCCATCCCATCCCATCCCAATCCCATAGGTTTCACAGGTAACGCTTGAACTCCCGTATGAATCTGGAACATTTTAAGAAAAGTAACAGTCTTCTTCCCCTTTGTCTCATAAAGGCTTCTTTGGAGATTTCTGATCTGCTGGTTGGCTGAACAGATAGGAGGGCACCAAGGACCAGGCCACGGGGAGGGTCTACATCAGGCAACGGGTCTCAGTAAAACAGAGGTGGGTTAACACCAGCATACAGGTGGAAGGATGAAGGTTTTAGGGGGATGCGCCCCTTGAAAGACAGAAAGAAAAGGAATGGTATCTCAGCCAGCAAGTCGGAGCTCAGCATGCCCCTGCAGGCCCTGGAGTGGAGGCCAAAAGTCTGACTGGAGAGCAGGATGTGCACACTCAAGTCCCAGCAGCTCAGTCCACTGAGTGACCCGCCTTTGAACATGTCACCAGGTCGCTTTCGGCTTTTGTTTCCTCGCCCACGAAACAGGGAATAACGGTGCATGGCACACGGGGAGTGAGGGAAGACTGTCCTTCATGCTCAATTAGAGGCGCCCCACAAACAACAAGACCAAGCATTTTCAGACCCCAAAGGACCGGAGAAAGCTGACAGTGAAGTCAGCTGCAGCTGACTGTAGAGAAAGAGCCACCTCCTCTCTAGACTGCACCTCAACAGCAGCAGGACTGTGGGCAAGTCTCTGGCCAACTCTGGAGCTTGATTTTTCTCATCTGCAAAATGGAGCTACTAGTGCCAAAAAAACAGTCTTGCTATCAGGGTTGGGTGGAAAACACACACACACAGTGACTAATGAGAACCAAGAACACAGCAAAACCTGTGCCATGTGATGCGGGATTCCCCTCTGTATGCTGTGAATATCACACTGGTTAATAAAGAAACTGTCTTGCCCTGTTGATAGGGCAGAACTTAGATAGGTTGGGGGTTGGGAAAACTAAACTAAATGCTGGGAGAAGGAAGGCAGAGTCAGAGAGAACCCATGTAGCCCCGGCAAAGACAGACGCTGGAACTTTAGCCGGTAAGCCAGTCATGTGGTAATACACAGATTAATAGAAATGGGTTAAAGTAATATGTAAGAGTTAGCCAATAAGAAGCTAGAGCTAATGGGCCAAGCAGTGATTGAATTAATACAGCTCCTATGTGATTATTTCGGGTCTGAGCTGCTGAGCAGCCGGCAAACAAACAAATGGCCTTCATTAAAACAGCCACGTTTCCCTCATCAGACTAAACTGAGCCTTAAACAAAGTGTCATGGCAGGGCTCTCTGCTCCAGCCCAGAAGACCATCAAGAGGATACAAGGGGTTGACTGATCCAGATTTTAAAGCTGCTTGAGGGGCTGGCTGTCCAGCTTAACTGGTAGAGTACTTGCCTTACATGCACGAAGCCCCAGGTTTGATTCCCAGCCATGCAATTTAAAATAAATAAATAAATGAAGCAGGAGCATCAGAGCCCTAAAACTCTACAAGCCAGAAGAGAGAAGCGGGTTTAGAAAGGCTATAAAGTGGAGAACTCTACAGTGATCCTCCTAGGACACATAGTTCTCTGCCAGTTGCCAGGTTTCCTGGTCCTCTCAAGTGTATGTGGTATATTTATTCATGTGAACATAATTTATGAATAAGAGGTCAGGCCGAGCTGAAGTCAAGGACAGAGCAGTGGAGGGTTGCCAAGCTCCAGGGGAAACTACAGTCAGGCCTCTTTGAAGGCCTCCACCTCATTCCACACTGCGGAGTGGATAAAAACGATCATTTCTCTACTCGCCTTGTCCCATGGCCTCAAACCTAGTATGCATCTTTTGCTCCTTCCTACTCAGCCAAGGACTTCCTCATCTTCTGCTTCTATCCGGTTCTAAGGCGTCTCCCTGAAAAGGGGATCTCCTCCTTGCAGCATCGCTCCTTCCCCAGCCAGCTGGGCAGTTCTGTTTTCTTCACTGCCACCCCTCCCAGCCCACCAGTTCCTCATGGTGGTTCTCCTTTCCATGCCAATCACTTGGCGTGACTCTCCACAAGAGAAGCCTCTTATTTTTCATTAACTCCTACAGGATTAAAAAGCTCCAGTTTTCACATCGATTCCATCACCAGTGTGTTGTTAGCACCCACCTTGCGACAGCCCTGCCTCCGTGTGAGGGACTCAGGAGGCAGAGCCTTCTAGAGGATCTGAAAGCAAGATGGAGCAGAAACCCCCCTCCCTCAGAGCCTGGGGAACAAACATCACCTTTTCTCATTTCTCCCTCCAACCCTTACTCTTCCTAACTCCAGGCCTGACCCTGAGAGTAGAAACAGGCAAAGTTGGCTCCAGTGGTGTGGGGAAGAAGGCGATGACGCAGCTCAGATTTTGCACTTGCAGCTGAGGGCACCCAACCAGGTCAGGCTAGTTCCAAAAATATCTCTTCATCCAAATACAGTCTCTTGCTAGCATTCTGGGTAGCCTTTAGTCCAGATTTTCAGGGTGGTCCTCGGTGTCCCTCTGTCCCTGGGCTCCTGCACTTGCCACCCTCCCCAGGGTCTGATGAACCGGCTTCTTGTAACTCACTGCCATTTACAACCAACTCAACGTGTAAACACTGGAAATAGGTTTTATGAAAACAGACAAATATATCTGCCAGCAGAAGACAGGTTAAGTAAGTGTACTCAAAAAATAGACTGTGATGCAGACGTGAAAAAAATAGTAATTGCACACTGATATGGAAAGTGTTCCCTTCCACACAACAAACTGAAAAGACTCATTTGTAAAGTGGCAGTCATGATGTCATTCATAAACTGAGTTTGTAAAATACATCTGAGCCAAGCAGGCATGGCGGCTCACAACTTCAGCCCAGCACTGGGGAGGCAGAGGCAGGTGAATCTGTGAGTTGAAGGCCAGTTAGGGCAACACAGTGAGATCCTGTTTCAAGAAACAAATAAGCAACTGAACAAAACAAAACTGCTTCTGCATAGGACCATAAATACTTGGAGCAGAAAGGGCTGGAAGGGAATCACTGTAAGGAGAAATCACTTTAGGGAAGTGGATGGACTGAGGCCAAGGGCTCAGGGATCCCTTGCCTCGGATGCATGCAACTGGGTTTGATCACCAGGGCTGCAGGCAAATAAACAAATGGAGTGTGGGAGGAACAGCATATGGGAAGTTGGTTAATTCCTCATTATCTGAATCTTATAAAATAATTTCCCTTATTGTTTTTTGCGAGAAAGCCTTTCAAACTGGCATGCATCTTTGACTTGCTGTCAGAGTTAGAATGGGGACAGGGGAGAAAATCAACCGTTGAGTGCCTGGCATAACCCCAAGCTATACAGAGACCACAAGTCACAGGCTAAGCTCAGGAATAATGAGAATGCCGGTAAACTGAGACCTTATGGATTACCACATCAGACCCTCTCTCCTCCTTCTAGGGTCCAGCACCAGAAGAAACCAAGACTCACTGAAGTCAGAAATAGATAGTCATGAACTCTTGCCCCTTCTCCTAATAAAGAGGGGCTTCAGAAGGACATATCACTCAAGAAATGAATGGCAGAACCAAGACTGTCTCTGTCCTCATCCGTGAAGCAGAACGGGAGGGGGGAGAGGGCGGGCAATCTGGATGGGGACAGAAGGAAGAGTCACTGGAGGTCAGCTGTGCGTCAGAGCAACCGCACCTTAGGCACACCTCAGTAGAGCGTGAAGAGAGGGTAGGGCCCTCCCCCAGCTCTCACCTCAGGAAACCCTGCCTCTCAGAAAGGAAGGCCAGACTTGAGTATGATTTAGACCTAACTGATATTGGCCATCTGAGGTTACCTTGGTCAGTAGTGACCAAATTTTTGTAAATGTGCTGTAAAAATAAATAAATAAATAAAAAATAAAAAAAAATCCAAGTCATTTGCCAAAAGCAGACAACTAGTTAAGATAAGAGGTGGAATCTTGCTTAAATCAGGTCTCCTGACTCTAAGTGCTGTGTCCTGTATTCTCTGTCTTTATCTTTTGGGGACATGGCATGACCTCCATATTTGAGCAGCAGCTTAAACAGTTCCCAGGATTGCTGTGCCCTCCCCTCCTTGGCCCGCTCCCCAAAAGCTTGAACGGTTCCATAATGGCAAGAGAAAAGAAAGGCCCGAAGCCAACACAACTCAATCTGCATTATCAGGCTGAGTGAAATATTTATGGCTTGGCTAATATGATATCTGGGACATGCTTCAGAGTAATGAGGTCAAGGCAGGGTCCAGGTTTTCTTCAGCAGCCATGCCTTTCCCAGCATGACCCGATAATCCAAAGGTCAGGACTCTATCCTATGGAGATCCAGGAAAGAAAACTGGAACCAGTCTGTTAGCATGTTGCAGTATCAGTTGAAACAGGTAAAACTGACTGCAGGAGCAGCCTCCACAGCCATGTCTACAGCTCTCCCTGTCACAACAGGTTTTCTCCTCTGTGACCAGCATCGGGCACTGGTCTCTTGTCACTTGGGTCTCTCTCCTCCTTTGGAATAGGAGGCTTTTACTCAATATGTCAAATGAGGTAATGAATGACCCTGGAGTTGTTCATTGGGCATTTACAGAAACTTTGCTATTAAGGTTCTGGAGGGCACAAAAACAAGACCATAGTTCAAGGCCATGCACAGGGTACTTCCACATTTATTGTATTGCCGGTACTTCTGAATTCCTCAAAGAAAAACTGGAAGACGTGAGGCAGGGATGGGATAGGAGAGGGAGGTGGAGGCTTCTTCCTTAGCATGCCTTCACTGAAACAAACACTAAAGTGGCCAGGTCTCATAGGTCTATGGGGAACTTCAAGGTGCCAGCAGCTGATGTGGCCATCACCAAAATTTTAATGTAAACTGAAATAAAAGAACAATAACTATACATACAATTATTCTCAATTATTTAAAAAAAACATTAGCTTTTTTTCTGTTTGGTTTAGGTTTGTTTGTTTTGTTTGTTTGTTTATGAAATCCGGAAACAAAATTGCCAGACAGTACAAGGATGTTTGGGATAGCAGAATTTTTTTTTTCCTGTTTCTCAATCCTTTTTGGCATGTTCTTCAATGGGAATGTCTTATTTTTATAACCAGAACACTTCAATTCAGAAAGCTGACATGACCTTTCTAGTAACGACTTAGGAAAACCATCCCTAGTATGTAACATGGAACAACAACATTGCAAAGTATGTTAGTGCTGCACATGAGTTTATAAAGACCCGTCTAAGGAAGTCAGGGGCTACCATGAAGTGAGACCACATGCAGGCAAGCAAGACAAACAAACAAACATGTTTCCCCAGAAGGCTAGGGTGGGGATGTGACCAGGATGGGTCAGGAAGGGGTAGGATGGAGGAAGAGAGTACTGAGAGAGACAACAGGAATCTGGGAGCATCTCCGAGACAAGCTAGAAACCTAGTACAATGGAAACTCGCAGCAACCTACGAGGGCCAGGACCCAGAGTCCTAGGATAGAACCAGACATGACTGTCAAAAAAAATAAAATAAAATAAAAGTCAATGAAATAATTCCTGGTGATAGTCTGCTATGCTCATAGATCGGTGCCTAGCCCAACTATCAAACAGAGAGGCTTCATCCAGCGACTAAAGAAAACATGCAGACATTAGGGGGCATGCTGGAAATCCTGTGGAAAAGGGATAGGAAGGATTGTAGGAGCCAGAGGGGTCAAGGACATCATAAGGAAATCTGCTTAATCAACTAACGTAGGCTCAAAGGGACTCACAGAGACTGAACCAACAGCCAGATGGCTGGCATGGGACTGATCTAGGCCCTCTGCATTTACGTTACAGGTGTGTGGTTTGGTCCTCTTGTGGGACTCCTAACAGTGGGAACAAGGGGTGTCTGTGACTCTTTTACTAGCTTTTGGGATCCTTCTCTGCTACTGGATTGCCTTGCCCAGCCTTAATACAAGGGGAAGTGCTTGGTCTACTGCAACTTGATATGCCATGTTTGGTTGATATTCGTGGGAGATGTGGCCTTTTTTTTTTTAATAGAAATGGAGAAGGATTGGATGGAGGGGGTTGGAGGGGAGAAATTGGGAGGGCAAACTTGGGTCAGGATGTAAAAACATAAATAAATAAGTAAATAAATAAATAAATAAACAACAAAAAAGTTATTGCACTAAATATGCAAAAAAAACCTGTTTCGAAGTAGATATCTTAATTAAGGGACCCATTTTAGGGTTGGCAAGAGTCTTGAC
>LOEQ01002314.1:0-13414 GCA_001685075.1 Bramus lutescens | reverse complement strand
GTTGCTGCTGGGATTAAAGGTGTGTGCCACCACTGCCTGGCCTGTATGGCTGACCGATGTGGCTAACTTTGCACTCTGATCTTCAGGCAAGCTTTATTTATTAGATCATAAATAACATATAACTATATTTCCTCTTTCATATAATATAAAAAGGTTATAACTAATATAAGAGAAACTATATACAATAAGTACAATCAGGCAATAAGCACAACAATGTCTAGTCTATTTGCATTTGTCAAATTCAGAGAAAATATTCCATTATCTGTCCTTTTTTGATGAGTGCAAAGTGTTATACCCAATTTACTTTCTATCATAACTTGCATTACCACACAAAACTATCTTTTGATAGCTCTCAACCTTTTACACTTCAAACTTCTTTAGTGAATTTCTTTTCTGAGTCTCATAAATAAGGAAAACTATAACTATCTAGTCTTCAATACCTCAAAGACCCCAGAAGGAAATAATAACTGAGTAAGCAGGAAGTACAAGCAAGCGACTTCCAAAAAATGTGAGAAATTATAGAAACAGTTAATGTCTGAACAGCCCCCCACAGTTATTCTGTAACATTGGAGCATCCATATTCTTCAGCCTAAAGGCCTGGAATATTTGACAGATTTTTCTATGAAGCAGGATTTTTGAAGGACTGCCCAACTGTCTTGATAAGGTTTGGCAGTCACCCTCTTTTGTGTTCTGCTTGTCCACTTAGGATAGCATGCTGTCATCAGTCAAGGCAGGGCATTTTCTTGCCCAATGGCTTACTTTTGCCCCAAAGAAAGTAAACTCCATGGGGAGTTTCTTTGATGCCCATTGTCTTCTCTGAAGTAGATTGGTGCTGCTAGGAGTAGATATATCTATCCTGTAGCCTTCTGATTAATATGTAGGCAGCACCACATCTGCCTGTGCTGCCATGCTCCCTGCCATGATAATGGACTGAACCTCTGAACTAAATGAAGAACCAAGACTGAAAACCCACAGCCATGTGTCCTGTGGACACTGACAACTTGACTGTGGCTGAAGGAACTATCTCCAATCAGCTAACAGACACCACATAGGAAACAGCTTCAGCCCTGCAATTACTCATCTCCCTAGCCTTGGCTGGTCCTGCAAAACTGGTTGACCCTCAACTTGCTGACAGCCCAAAAGTTTCCTCCAGGAAAGAATTAGTGACATAACCCAGCTATGATCAGTAAACCAGATGTTTTTGATGGAATAACTTCACCTGCTAACTTGAGCCTAACCTTGAGCATTCCAGACTTCCCTCTTGTAAAGCCTGCAACCAACAAGAAATAGTCAGAGGACTAGCATTCATCCCTTATCATCAACAAAAGACTGGAATGTTAGGCCCAAAGTGGTCCCCGAAATAGCAGTACTGATGACAATGTCCTAAACAGTTGGACTTTCACTGGATAAACAGGATTGTTATTGGGTAAACAAAAGTCCAAAAGTGGGTTTCTGTTTACTGGGAACCTCCCTTGAATCACCAGGAACCTCCTTTAGTCTGCCCGAAAGGTGAGCCATTTTGGGCCAGGGCATGGTGCCCAGTCAATTCAAACAGCCCTGTTGACTGTCAAATAAAATATACTTTCTTTTCCACCATTTTGCTCTTCTCTCTGCACCCTCCCTTGCCCCAGAGATAGCCTTTGCAATTTGCTCCCCAGTAAATCTTTCCTTCTCCCCACAGAACAGTCCACTTCATTGTTTTCACCACACCCTAGATTACAATAGCAATATAAGAAGAAACCAAAGCAAACCAATCAATATCTCCTTAGTGAATATAAAATGTACTTGACAAGCTGTGAAAGATTCTATAGCTTAAAAAAATATGAATAAAGTATCAAAAAAGTAGATTCAATAATCTACCTTTTATCTTATTATATTTACATCCTCCTTGTTTTCTTTTTAGAATAGATTTAATAATCTACCCTTTTATTCTGTCATATCTGTATCCCCTTTTTTCTTTTCAAAATAAGAAGTCTGAATATAATCTCCTTCGTTCAACTTTCCTCCTGACCACAACCAACAGCAAATAATAACCAACCCCCCCAAACAATGACAAATATCCGCAACCCATTGAATGACCAAAAACACCCACTCCACCTCTTGAAAATGTGGGTATCATAATCTTAAATTTACTTCCTACTATCTGGGAGTGATGGTATCTTTGGGGGATTCTCAAAAGAAAATTTTGGGTTAATTGTCAAGTCCTGGGAGAGGTAACTTAATCATTTGTTGTCCAGTCTCTATGTAATGGGAAAGTTCAGGGCTTATCTCAGGTCCTGGTTAGTCTGTGAGGTTGGATTATTTCGGCTAGCCGTGTCAAAATTGTTCTGAGCAGTTTGTAGTTCAAAGCCAATCATTAGGTGACATTTTTCAGATTACTGCTGTTATCATAGTCCTGGAGAAATTGTACTTGTGGGGTCCCATCCTCTATTTGGAGACTTCAAAGGTTGCTAATAGGTGTGCTAATGGGTCACTGCAGAAAAGGGATAGAAACTCAAACCCAAAATCAAGTACAGAAAGGTATATAAAACCTTTTTCTAGAATTAGTACTCTGCATGACCATTGCTATCATGACAAAAGTTATATAATATATATATTATATAAATATTGAGGTGATATTTATACCTTAAGAAAAGCTGTTAAGGAGTCAATATAAAGCCAAAGGATTATGAGATTCGTGGCAACAAAATAGTATTTAAATATTTGTTTTTCTTCTGTCCCATATGAGGTGACTTTTTAGACATGAGACAGAGATTTTTTTTTTACTTTAATAAGCATGCTTGGGCATAGAGAAGGAGAAAGCCATATTCCAACTCCAAAGCCAGCTTTAATTTTTAATTAGACTGGACTACAAAAAGACCATTTGCATTATGTATCTGTAGAGAATAACAGAAACAAATATTTGGGAAGATTTATGAAATTTTATCCTGTTAGAAATATGATATACCAATAAGCCAATTTACTCTTTTTCTTGGGACATTTTTTCTGGATTATCTTTCTCTTCAGATGTTTCATTTGTCCAATAGTCTTCATATTCCTTAGCTGGATACCTTTATTCTCTAGAAAAGACAAAAACAAAACCCTTCCCCAACCCTAATTTTGTCAGGGTCCTCTTTAAGCAAATTATTTCTGATCAAATGAAAATCATTTGTTAGTTTTATAGGTTAGTTTAGATCAAACAGTCATGCTGTTTGATGAACTATCATTTTTACTGATTAGGAGGTATCTCTTGCTCAAATCGAATCTTTATCATTTTGATATACATTTCATTTTGGTATCCATAGCTTTTCTTCTCCTATAGAAATAAAATAAATATAAAAAACCCCTTCCTCAACATAACACATGTTCTGGTTTCTCTTATGAATTTAGTATATCTTTAAAGTATACCAGCTGATTTAATTCTGTAGTTTTTTATATTATCCAATGTCTGTTTGTAGCTGTTGTTCCTTTCTCATTAGCATTTAGAAAATTTAAAGTTAATAAAACATTATATAATCTATTTCAGGGGTCTTAATCATCCCTTACTGTTTATTTAACATATCTTTTGAGTCCAATTTGATCTTTCTATAACAGCCTGACCTGTAGGATTGTGTGGTATACCTTTAACATGCTTCATGTTAAAATAAGCAAAAATTTGTTTTATTTTCTTAGAGATATATGCTGGAAATTTGTCTGTTTTTATTTGTACATGTATATCCATAATGGCCATAGCTTCTAGCAAATGTATGATTACTGAATCAACCTTTTCCAAACTCAAAGCAGTTGCCCATTGAAAACCTAAACAGGTATAAAGAGTGTGATGTACATATTTTAGTTTTCCAAATTCTACAAAATGGAAAACATATTTCATTCCCTTGTGTGCCCATTGAATTATTTCCTGTAGGTAGTGGCATTTGGTTGTATAGAGAACAGGTAGGACATTTCCTTATAATTTCCTTGGCTTGTTGCCACGTGATAGAAATGTCTTTTTTAGACCTTTGCTATTGACATGATTTTTTTTTATGAAATCATGAGGCCTTCAGCACATTCCCAATCAATAATTGATTGGTTTCTGATTTTCTTTGTGCTAGAGGACCTGGCAGATCCATACAGAATCAAATGTATGTTATGTATATGGGATGATTTCTATTCTTGATTGTATCTTGTAACTGAATAAATAATAAAGTCAATTCTATATCATCTGGTATAAATACAGTGGTTGCAATATGCAAAACAACTCTTTGGGCATATTGTGAATTGGTAACTATGGTGAGAGGTTCTTTAAAATCTGTTAGTACTATAAGAATAGCATATAATTCTGACTCTTGGACAGAATCACAAGGGCTTTGATCAACTTTATGTATATTTTCTAATTTGTAGCCTGTCTTTCCTGATTTATTTGTGTCAGTATAAAATGCAAGGTCTCTAGTTGCTGGTGATTCCTGTACAATGTGAGGAAGGATCCAGCTAGTTCTCTTTCTAAGTTGAATTCTCTTACTTTTGGGATATTTGTTTTTAATATCTCCAAAAATTACTACAACTCTTTGCTGGGGTTCACTTTCTGCTCATAATTTTCAATTTTATCATTAGTGAATGGTACTACAATTTCTGTTGGTCTATTCCTGCTAATTGACAAATTCACAATTTTTCTTTTAGAATTAACTCAGAGATTTTTTCTACATAAGTTTTTACATTTTTTACTCGGCTTGTGTTGTAAAAAGATCCATTCTAAGATAATATCGTCCATCCGCATTAAAATTCCTGTAGGGGAAGCTTGAAAAGTGATATGACCAGAATGCAGTTGAGCTTCAGAGTCATACAACACACATGTGCCTTCTGTAATTTCTCTTCAATCAAAGCCAATTCTCAGCTTTAGCTGATAACTCCTGGGACTATTTAAGTCCTTGTTAACACCTAAGGTTTTGTTTAAATCAATCAGGTTATCAGGTTTTATCCCAATAGTGGGTCATAGATTGGAAATATCTCCTAGCAATCTTTGAAAGTCATTAAGAGTCTGTAATTGATCTCTTCTAATTTGCATCTTTTGGAGTCAAATTTTATAAACTTACTTTATATCCTAAATAATTAATAGAAACACCTCTTTTTATTTTTTCAGAAGCAATTTGTTATCTCCAACAAGACAAATTTTTCCTTTACTTCTTCACACATTCTTTCTAAAGTATCTACATTTGAACCAACTAATAAGATGTCATCCATGTAGTGGTAAACTAGAGATTGAGGAAATTGCTTACATTTCATTTCCAATGGCTGCCATAGAAAATATTGGCACAGTGTGAGGTTATTTAACAGTCTCTGTGGAAGAACCTTCTATTGATATCTCTTAGCAGGTTGAGAATTATTACAAGTAAGCACTATGAAGGCAAATTTTTCTCTGTCTTTTTCTTGTAAATGTATAGTGAAGAAACAATCTTTTCAATCAATCTCAATAAGAGGCCATTCTTTAAGCAATGAAGAAGGCAAAGGAATGCCAGACTGTAGAGAGCCCATTGGCTGAATTATCTTATTAAGCAGTCTTAAATCTGTTACCATTATCCAATTTCCAGATTTCTTTTTAATAACAAATACTGGAGAATTCCAAGGGCTCATTCATTTTTCATTATGCTGAGCATTTAGTTGCTCCTATACCAGCTGTTCTAAAGCCTACAGTTTCTCTGTTGTTAAAGACCATTGCACAACCCATACAGGTTTGTCTGTCAACCATTTTAAAGGTAGTGGTATTGGTGCCTTGGAAGATCAGCAGTTATTGTGTCCTGTTCTTGTATAACCTGAATGGTTGGTGACTTTTTTATAATGCCTTCTAACATTTTCCCTAGAAACGTATGTTAATTTATAGTTTGTTTCTAAGATTGGGGGAATATTAATCTGAGTATTCCATTGTTATAACAAATCATGTCCCTACAAATTCATTGCTATGTTAGCAGCATTTGACTTTAATTTTCCATTCTGTCCTTCCAGCCCTATACATTCAGCCCATCTCATGCTCTGTTTTACCTGAAATAAAGTTCCAGTCCCTAAAAGCTGAGCACTTACCTCCTGAAGAGGCCAATTTGGATGCCAAGATTCTGGTGAAATTGTTGTTACATCTACACCTATGTCTACCATACCTTTAATAATGTCATTTATTTTGCATTTTTAATTTTGGTCTTTAATTTTGTTTATTTATAGAAGTTTGCCAAAATACTCACTTTAAGGTTTCTCCTAATTTTTTGTTCTCTCTTTTATTCTATTATCCAAAGGAGTATGGTTTTTCACAATAGGCATTAGGTTTTTTAATTGCTCTGGGAAGGAGTTTCCTCTACCATGGCAAGAAACAACTAAACTGGATTTGGCATAGGAGGCTTCGAGAGGCCCCTTAAGGAGTTTACCAACAGCAAAAGGTTACTTTGAATATCTCTTGTTGATCTATATTTATTAGTTCAGTGCCTGCCTTTGCCACACCTTCTACATAATCCAGAAGAGAGGAATGTTCTGTTCGGGTTATCCTTAGAAAAGACATTGTTTTTTGGAATACCCTGTTTACAGTCCCTTTTAAGGTGACCTTGTTTGCCACAATTATAATACTTGACAATGTCCATTTCTCCTCCAGCCTCTGGAAATCACCTCTGCTCTCTAAGCAATATCATGGTTGTGAGATTCAATATTGATTGTATCTCAGATCCTTTCCTCTAAGGGTGCTGACCTTGCCTTTAAGGCCTAAATATCCTTTTGCTTTGAGAATTAGCATTTTCAAAAACCAGAGATTCAATTATTATTTGTCTATCTTCTGAATTTGGTATTATCCTATTTAGTGCAAAAGTAAATCTTTGTAAGAAATCCATGGAGACTTCCTTTGGGCCCTTTATAACTTTAGTAAATACTCAATTTTCTTTCCTTCTTCTCGAATTCTGTCCCAAGAATTCAAAGCTGCTGTGTGGCATAAAGCAAGAATATGGTCATCATATAAAGATTATCTTTCTACAGTATCATAATCTCCTTCTCCAAGAAGTTGAACTTGGGAGATTTCCATACCTTTAGCTTTACTCCATTGTTCAATATTCCTAGCCTCTTCTGTGAGCCAGGTACTATATTGTAATTGTGAGCCAGTGTTGACAGAGTTTTCTCTCCCACCCAGTCCCATAGCCATTCAGTCCCAAAGAAACACATAGAGGTCTACATTAATCATAAACTGGTTGGCCTATTAGCTCAGGCTTCTTACTAACTCTTACATCCTACATTAACACATAATTCTTGTCTGTATCAGCCATGTGGCTTGGCACCTTTTATCAGCAAGGCATTCTCATCTTACTTCCTCTGTGTGGGTTACGACTGCAGACTCAGCCTTTCCTCTTCCCAGAATTCTCCTGTTCTGGTTGCCCCCCTATACTTCCTGCCTAGCTACCGGCCAATCAGCATTTAATTAAAGCAATGCAAGCAACAAATCTTTACAGGTTAAAAGACTATTGTGCTGCAGCAAAACATGCTTTAAAACAGCATTAACCAAGTCTATCCAGTCTTTAGGGACAATTCTATTACAAACTGAACACAAGTTTAACATTTGCTTCACAAAAGGTGAATGCATGTCATAGGAAACTATCACTTCCTTGAATCACTTTAAATCCAACATTTCCACGGGAGATCATTTAACTCTTACACAGCTTTAGGTATATCTATCATTTGGCAGTTGTTCCTGTAAGGTTGATGAGAATATTAAGTTTGGTTGTTTGAAAACCTTCGGTTGTACCTCTTTAACCTTATAATGCAATGGTGAAACTGGCTCTTCATTAAATTCCTCTTTCTGAAACTAAATATTTCTATGTTCTGTTTCATTAAGTTTTTCTAAGACCTGTATCCTGCCTGTTGATCAAAACAATTTTTAAGAGATAAACCAAGAATTATCAAAACAACCGCAAGGATTATCAAAATGATAATTAACACTATGTCAATCCTGGTTAAATTGATTATCCCTTAATTTAGTTGTTCTAATTTTAAATCATGCATTATATAATCTTACAGAGACCTAACTTTACCTATTGTAATTGTGTCTTCCATTTTTTAAGATGGGGAAAAAATTCTCCTTTTTAACTAATTCCTTCCTTGAAGAATTCCAAATTTTCTCATCAAATCTGCCACCAATGATGATAAAGTTGTGAGACTTATTGTTGAGGTGTAGAACAATAAAAGCCTAATTGGATTTCAAGGCAGCTACCTGGTTTGGCAGCAGCCCAAGAAGGGGGCTCAGGGAAAGCTCACCAGAAGAGTAGAAAAGAAAACCTAGCTGGTAGAACAGTGATTCCAGCTGCATGTAGCTCTGGCTTATGTCAGTGGCTGTAAAGCCACAGGCAAATGACTTTTTCATGAATTTGTACCATAAAAGGTGGGTGCCAGATGTATAATGAATAATGAAATCCAGAGACAGATATTGGGGTTCAAGCAGAAAGGTCAAAGAAGCAAAGCAGCCAACTACTAGAGAACTTTTACGTCTTTGGAATCTTCAGACTGAAAAGAGAGTGAGTTCCTATCTCATCCTGCCTTATATTCCTCTCTAGTGCTGGGGTTACAAGCTAGTACTACCACTGCCCAGCCTATATGGCTAACTAGTGTGGCTGCTGTTATTAAAGGCGTGTGCCAACCACTGCCTGGCCTATATGTTGACTAGTGTGGCTAGCTTTGCACTCTGATCTTCAGGCAAGTTTTATTTGTTAGATCATAAACAAAATATCACTAAGCTTATCCCTATATGGAATATCTTATATCAATCTTGTGAAGGGTCAGGGAATCTTGTAGAATAGGAGACAGGAAGAAACTAAAAGCTGAAGTTTATGTGAAAGTGATCTCAGCTGATGTGAAAAAGTTCACTGCTTTCCAGGATGAGGTATAAGAACCTGGAAGCAGTCCTGATAGTTACATCAATATAGAGTCTCTTGTGGGATATCCTTTTATCTTTTATCTGGTGAAATTATCTGATTTTATCCTTTGAAGAAGATGCTGCAACTATTTTTAAATTTCATTTATCACAGTTAAAATCTCTTACAATACTATGTGTTATTTGCTCATCTGATACACCGAATTTTATAAGCAGATTTAAACATTTGTCCAGTAGAACAAAGTTTACAATAACTATATAATTTAGTAGGAATATTTTTAGTAAACATCTGTTTTAGCATTTCTATTGTTGTGAAGAGACACCATGACCATGGCAACTCTTATAAAGGAAAAACATTTCGTTGGGGCTGGTATAAAGTTTCAGAGGTTCAGTCCATTATCGCCATGGTGGCACATGACAGTGTATGGACAGACATGGTGCTGGAGCTGCAGCTGAGAACTCTACATCTTGCAGGCAACAGAAAGTGGACTGAGACACTGTGTAAAGCTTCAGCAGAAGGAAGCTCAAAGCCCCCACCACAGGGACTCACTTCCTCAATGAGGCCACACCTACTCCAACAAGGTCATACCTCCTAATAGTGCCACTCTTTTCTTTCAAACTGCCATATTCCACACCTTAGCCCCAAAGTCTTGCAGCCATATTATAATGCAAAAATGCATTCAGTCCAACTTCAAAAGACCCATAGTCTACAACAGCCTCAAACTTATTTAAAAGTCTAAAGTTCAAAGTCTCTTCTAAGAGTCATGCAATCTCTTGACTACAATCCCCTGTAAAATCAAAATCAAAAAGCAGATCACATACTGTCAACATAGGATATAAATTACCATACCAAAATGTAGGGAAGAAAGCATAGTGAGGAAATAGTAGACTAAAGACCAAAAACCAGCTGGGCAAACTCTAAACCCTGAACATCCATGTCTGATGTCAAGGCGCTCTTCAGATCTCCAACAACTTTTTTATCTTTGTTGACTGCAACTTCTTGTTCTTAACAGGCCCCATTCCCTGTTAGTAGCTTTCCTTTCCTTGTCAGATATCTCACGACTCTGGTATCTCCAATATCTTGGGGTCCAAGGCAATTAAGTAAGGCTTCACCTTCACACAAGGCCTCTCTGGGCCTCTATTCAGGGACACCTCTGACACAGCCTGGCCTCAGTGGCTTTCCTTAGTCATAAAAGAAAGGTTCCATAATGCCTTTTTTATATTATTGACTCCAAAGCTAGAACCACATGGCCAAAGCTGTCAGGTTCTGCTGCTTGCAGGAACTGAGACATGGGCCCCTCATTAAATTATGTCTTCACCAGCCTTCTGTTCTTCACTCTCTAAATTTAGCTGTTCTAGAATTTGCTGGACAGAAACTCAGAGATCTGCAAACCTCCGCCTTTCAAGTGCTGTAATTAGAGGTGTACATCCAACTTTAAGGTTTTCTTTAATTCCTTTTCACAAGTTGGAAACTTAACTGGGTCAGATCTTGCCCTGAAGCTACCAATCCCTTTATTTCCTTTTAAAATCTGCTTATGTCCTTGAACACAGGACTTAGTTCTATTCCACTTTCTGGTGCTCCTCTTCTCCTTAAATCTTACAATTTAGCTTGCTCAGTTTGCTCCTTTTCATTATAAATCTTCATTAGAGTTACCACTAATAACCACATAACAAAGTCAATACTACACTGTCTTGAGATTTACTCTACTAAAAAAATTAATCTAAAATTCTTTCTTTAGCCTCAGGAAATTTTACAGAGAAGGGCAAAAAAGCAACTACTTTCTTCATCAAAATATCACAAGTACCATCTCTAGGCAGCATACTAAAATTCTTCACCTCTGAAACCTCTTGATCCAGCCCCCCCGACAGTTCAATAATTCTTAGCATCTCTGTCTTCCATGCTCCTACTAGTCATGCTTAAAGCATCCCACTGCTTTCCTAAGCCAAAGTACCAGTTTCAGAGGTTCATTTCATTATCATCATGGTAGGACATGCTAGCATACAGGCAGACATGGTGCTGGAGCAATACTGAGAGTTCTACATCTTTCAGGCAACAGGAAATGAACTGAGAGTCACAGGGAGTGAAACTTGAGCAAAAGAGAGCACTAAGTCCACCCTCACAATGACACACTTCCTCCAACAATGCCACACCTCTTCTAACAAAGCCACACCATTAATAACACCACTCCCTTTGGGGGCCATTTTCTTTCCAACCGCCATAGCATCATTCTCAAAGTTAATTCCATCCTTAAATCAATGACCATTTAAAAAAATAAAAAGACTTTGTCTAATAGGGAAATATGTTTAGTCAGGTGGCAATGGCACACACCATTAATCCCAGCACTCGGGAGACAGAGGCAGGACAATCTCTGAGGTCAAGGTCAGTCTGGTCTACAGAGTACATTCCAGGACAGCAAGGGCCACACAGAGAAAGCCTGTCTTAAAAAAACAAAAAGGAAAGAAAAGAAAATATATTTAATTATAGTTATAATGTCCATTTAATAAAAAATTAAAAACAATAATTAATAAAACATCACTGTAGAACCAAGCATTAATTTTATCTCAAGGTATTAAATTAGTCTTTTCAAATATTAATTTTAACTTAATTCCAGCCATATTTAGTTTTAAACAACCATTTATAACATACTTTAATCTAACATTATTGTTGTTATTATTGTTATTATTATTACAAAATTTAGAAATAGGGGTTTTTTTTTTGAGAAAGGGTTTTCCTGTGTATCCCTGACTGTTTTGGAACTTGCTCTGTAGATCAGGCTGGGCCTCAACTGGTAGATCTGTCTGCCTCTGCCTCCCAAGTGCTGGGATTAAAGGTTGGCACCACCATAACCTGACCTAGAAAACAGTTTTAACCAGATAATTTTAACCAAAATCACAGGAGTCTGTATCCAAACCTTATTAAGTGTGTCCTACCTTAGCTATCCAATTGTTACAAACATAGGTAAGGTACATCAATGGTTTTTGAAGGACTCTAGCTGGCCTGAGCTTGGCAAATTTGCCTTTGGGAGGCCTTGCATTTCCCCATTCCCTCTTCCTTGATAAAAACCACTAGACTGAGTCCCTAAAGCTAGCCACCAAGGTCTTTTCCCTTATTTGACTGCTTCTTCCTCCTGAGACTGAACACAGGGTCCAACTATTAAAGCATTTAAATCCAGCAATATAAAGCCCTCTTTTGGCTTCCCTAATAAACATGCCCAATCAAAACAAGCCAACTCGTCCTAACACAGGGTTTCCCCCTTTTCCTTATAAACTGTCATTTGCCTACAGCCATATCTGTCTACCCCCCATCCAGAGACAGTCCCTTGTCCCTCTGGGGAAAAGGTCTCTTCCTCCCCTCCCTTGGTCCCTTTCCTTTCCCCCTTGTCCTCTATCTCCTGTCTTTGTCTCTTATTCCCTACCCTGGGTCTGTGGGGCAGGTAAATCTCCTTTGTGCTGGGGCCTTGGTCTTGGGGTGTCTTGTGCTGGTTCCAGTCCTTTCAGTTCTCGTTTTCTTAACCAAATTTAAATTACTTATTATGGGTTTAAATTATTAATAACAGGTACCTTAAAATGGTTTGTAAGAGGAAAAAAAAAAACATTTACTTCTTATTAGTATTTGAGGCATCCAAGATAGGATCCAGAGCAGAACTGGCGTTTATGACTTTATTATCATTATTTTAATTAAAACTAGAGATGAAAACTTCTAAATGTGTTCTACATGTGTGTGTCTCTCTGTGTGTGATTGTTGTAACATATTAAGATGATCTGTAAAGTCTAAGATATCTATGTAAGCCTTAAAGTAGGTTTCTAAAGTGACAATTTAAAAATTCCTTGAGTTTTTTCTTACATAGGCCTGACTAGAATAAAGATCTTGAAAAACTCATTTGTTTGTTTGCTTTTAAAGGGGCAGTAATGGTTAAAAATGTCTTCAAAAAGTCAATATATTTATATATATTCATAAAAAAAACACAGACCTAAGCTATCTTCTTTACCTCAAGGGAGAGCTGTGCTAAATAGTTTTATGTCAACTTGACACAAGCTAGAGCGGTCTGAGAGGAAGAAACTCAGATGACCCTAACCCACCAAATGATCAAAAGCCACCCACCCCACCTCTTGGGAGTGTGGGCGTTGTGTTCTCTAGACTGCTTCCTGTTGAATGCGGGTGAAGGCATCTTTAGTGAATCAGAGAAATCTGAGATAATGATCAAGCCTTGGGAAAACTAGCTGTAACGTTTACTGTCCAGTCTCTGTGCTATGGGAGAGCAAAAGGTTTATCTGCATTCCTGGCTAGAATAGTCTATGAAGCTGAACCATCTCAGCCAAAAGCCTTGAAACTGTTCTGTATGCAGAACTGAGGCACTCTGAAATGCTGGACCCCCTGGCCTACCCGTTTTCATGGGTGTCTGGTCCTCTTTCTCTGAAAACACAAACTTTCAAAGGTAACATACACATTATGTTATTAACACCAGTGTTAATAACAAGTGTTAATATAACTTGTGTTAACATAATTAATTAATTAATCTGCATTAACACAAGTATGGACAGTGCTTTGTACACAGCCAGCCAAAGATAATT
>LOEQ01002313.1:261840-277795 GCA_001685075.1 Bramus lutescens | reverse complement strand
AGAGAGAGAGAGAGAGAGAGAGAGAGAGTGGTGGGAGTATGAAAATAAATTTAGAGAAAACACGATGAATCTTCTCAGGTAATCTGTTGCCTGAACTGAAACCCATTCAGACTAGTTCCTTCTGGGGATAACTGCTAGAAAGAAGTCTTGGTTGTAATTTGAGTTTCAGTCAGGTACAAAGAGGTTCAAAAAACATATATTAGGCTACAAAGAAAATGAGGGAGAAATAATCATATGACCCCCCCACCTTCCTCTTAATCAAACTCAAACCAAGACACATGAGGTAAAACAGTGGCCAGCTGACTCAGCCATGCCTGGTAAACAGTAAAGACATTTTAATTCTTTGGAGGCTGCCACCGACTCTGCAAGGGATGTCAGTGATATGTACTTGGGAAACCAGGATTCCAACAGCGCTGCCTTCAAAATAAAAGAAATCATGAATCAGCTGTTGTCCAGAGGAGAATGACCAGGGGTCTTATCTTCCTCACGTCTTCACAAAATTAATACCCACAATCAACACAGTGGCTAGCTAGCTCCAGCTCCCTGTGGGTGTCTGAAAATACAGAGACAAGGTGTGGTTGATACGGACTGGGTGTGCGTTTGCAAAGTAGCTTCAGCTGGGAACATCTCAGGAGACTAGCTCAGGCGAATGTATGGACCAGTGGGAGCATCAATGTCATCTCTACCTCATGCCCACTAGGGACCCAATTGTCCCAAGTTTCCAGTGGTCTGTTAGACATGTCAGCACCGCTGATGGGCAGAGTGGAGCTCACGACAGAGGATTCNCCCCCCACCTTCCTCTTAATCAAACTCAAACCAAGACACATGAGGTAAAACAGTGGCCAGCTGACTCAGCCATGCCTGGTAAACAGTAAAGACATTTTAATTCTTTGGAGGCTGCCACCGACTCTGCAAGGGATGTCAGTGATATGTACTTGGGAAACCAGGATTCCAACAGCGCTGCCTTCAAAATAAAAGAAATCATGAATCAGCTGTTGTCCAGAGGAGAATGACCAGGGGTCTTATCTTCCTCACGTCTTCACAAAATTAATACCCACAATCAACACAGTGGCTAGCTAGCTCCAGCTCCCTGTGGGTGTCTGAAAATACAGAGACAAGGTGTGGTTGATACGGACTGGGTGTGCGTTTGCAAAGTAGCTTCAGCTGGGAACATCTCAGGAGACTAGCTCAGGCGAATGTATGGACCAGTGGGAGCATCAATGTCATCTCTACCTCATGCCCACTAGGGACCCAATTGTCCCAAGTTTCCAGTGGTCTGTTAGACATGTCAGCACCGCTGATGGGCAGAGTGGAGCTCACGACAGAGGATTCTTCTAGGAACCAGTGAAACATGCAAACCTCGACAGGTATCATATGAAAGTTAAAAGTGACTTTTTTATTTTTTATTTATTTTGGTTTTTCAAGACAGGGTTTCACTGTAGTTTTGGTGTCTGTCCTGGAACTAGCTCTTGTAGACCAAGCTGGCCTCGAACTCACAGAGATCCATCTGCCTCTGCCTCCCAAATGCTGGGATTAAAGGAATGTGCCACTGAACACTGAACACTCGCTTTCTACAGAGAAAGATGTGGAGAAAAGTACCGCACCAATCCTCATGTAACGATTTGTAGGACTGTTCTATATATTTTTTGGCCTGTTATTTTCATCACACAATAAAGCAAACTCACCCTCACCCGATCGTTCTGGGTGAGTGACAGTTTAAAAAGCCTTTGGGAGTGGTCTTGACCCTCTCTGGGGAGGTGTATCACAGTTTGGCGGGCTTTCGCGGAGGCGGAGTTTGGACTGAGGCACGTCCACGGGAGGCTGCTTGGACTGGAATTTTCCACCCAGCAATCCAAAATGGATGCCAGGGGCTGGGGTGAAGCCCACCCACAGAGGTCTTTGTGAGAATGTCAATTCCCCTGCTGGTGGTGTAACTTTCAGGTGTTAGCTGTCACCTTTGGTGGCTGGGAGTTGAACCCTGGTCCTCTCAGTGCTCTTAACCACTGATCCATCTCTGGGGTCTCACCCCAGCAACCCCGTTGTAAACTCCCCCCCTCCCCAGACAGGATTTCTCTGTGTAGTCCTTACTGTTCGGGAATGTGCTTTGTGGATCAGGCTGGCCTCAGGGAGACCCACCTGCTTCTGCCTCCCTCCCCAGTGCAGGGATTAAAGGCGCGCACCATCACTGCTGGGTCCCTTTGTATTTTTCACGTGTTTTTGTTTTGTATTTTAATAAGCTGCTGACTGTTTCCCCTCTCCTCCCTGCCCCCTTCCTCAGCCATTACTGCCCTACTTGATTCTGTGGGTTTTCTCGTGTCCTTGATCCTCTGTCTCCTACAGTCCTTTACCTCTTCTGCAGGATTCCCTATTTCATAGCTTATTTAATGCCACTCTTCCCAAACTCTGGGTAGAAACTTATTTGGGGATTTGTATCAGATAACCTGCACATAAGATAGGTTCAGATTCATAACAGTTGCAAAATTAAACTGGGTGGTGTTGGTGCACGCCTTTAATCCTAGCACTTGAGAGGCAGAGACAGACACAGGTGGATCTGAGTTTGTGGCCAGCCTGGTCTACCAAGTGAGTTTCTGGAACACCCAGGGCTGCTATATATAGAAATCTTGTCTTAAAATAACAAAGACACAGTGTTGTGGATTTTTAAAATTTTACTTCTGGTGTATATTTAGTGAATTTAATATAAGTATATATACTTTACTAAAATCTTTATTTTAATAAAGCAAAGTACATTTAATCTTTGACAGATAAATTACTGATTTATTTGCTGAACTAACTTTTAAGTCTTTAAAAAAAATGTCTTTAAAAAATGGTGGTGGCGCAGGCCTTTAATCCCAGAACTTTGGAGGCAGAGGCAGGCAGATCTTGAGTTCAGAGCAGCCTGCTCAACAAGAGCTACTTCCAGAAAACGCTTCAAAGCTACAGAGAAAGATTGTCTCAAAACCAAGCAAAATTGTATGAAGAGTTTCATTTTTCTTAATAAACTTGTTTTCCTATATGGAGGAAAAAATATGCTTTCTTGATTTATTTTTGTTTTGTCCCATGTGCCTCTGCTCCCGTTGTCCAGAAGAGGGCATCAGATCTCCAGGGCCTGAAAATCATTGTGAGCCAACAAATAGGTTCTGAAACTGAAACCTTGCTCTTGAAGAGCAGCAAGAGCTTGTAATGGCTGAGCCATCATGCCAAGGGCTGCAGGCTGGAAACATGGCTTGGTGGCTGAAAACATCAGTTGCTCTTCCAAAGGACCCAGCTTTGATTCCCAACACCCACATGGAGGCTAATAACTGCTTATAGCTCAAGTTAGAGGGGTTCTGATGCCCTTTTCTGGCCTCTCCAGGCACATGTGATACACAGACATACATGGATACAGGCAGAACACTGGCACACAAACAAGTCTTTATCTGAAAATACACTCACAGTCTGTGGACCTTAAGAACAAGCAAATGAATGCAAATTATGGTAGAAGTACAGAAAGGTCCAGAAGTTACTGGAAAAGTACAAGATTTAAGCATAAATCTGTTAATAATGCTTGCTACATCAATTCACATCCGGAAAAAGGATGATAAATTTCTGTGAGACAAGGCAGGTGCTTCTATGCTTTTTTGTTGTTTAGGTTTTTTTTTTTTTTGAGACAGGGTTTCTCTGTGTAATAGTCCTAGCTGTCCTAGAACTAACTCTTGTAGAAGATGAGGTTGGCTAGGAACTCAAGGAGATTTGCCTGCCTTTGTCTCCCAAATGCAGGAATTAAAGGCCTGTGCCCCCACTGCCCAGCAGGAGCTTCTATGCTTAGCAAATGGGATAGGGATGAAGAAACAGGGAGCAAAAAATTGGCTTAACAACAAAAAAATGCATAGGCTAAAATTTTGAGAGGCAAGAGCATGAAGACATTGCTAATAATGGAATACTGTTTGTTACATATATTTGCACAGATTACATAAATCTGTTTTTACGTTCACCAGGCTCAGTCCTAAGGAGCATGGGTACATGCTCACAGTCTCACTAGCATTCAAAGCCAGGAAAGAAATGGATAAAGTTGAAAACATAAAAGAAGCCAATGTTCGCTTAAAAAGACAGCTCTGTTTGTGTGTGTGTGTGTGTGTGTGTGTAAATTATCTATAAAGAGTTAGAACACCTTATTGTCTATCAAAGGATAAAAGACCACAACCAGCTAAGCACAACTTTGTCTAATTCCAGAGTTCTTGCACTATTATTTCAATTGCTTTAAGACCAAGTCTCACTGGATAGCCCTGGCTAGCCTGGAACTTGGCGATGTAGACCAGGCTGGGACTGAACTCAATCATCTGCTTGCCTCTGCCTCCCCAGTGCGGGTTACAGGCCTGTGTCCCCAAGTCATGCCTCATGCACTTTCTGTGCCAAGAATTCCACTTCCTGATAGTGGTGAGAGCAAGGGTAGGTGTGGCACTGCAGACTGACCATCACAGTGTCCTGGGCAAAAAAAACGAAAGCAGCATGGGCCATGCACTGCCACATCACAGACTCAGTTTGTTGTGTGAAAGACTTCCTGGGGTGACACAGGACTCAGTCAACCTACCCTGGCCCGGAACCCACAACAGAGCACAGGCATTCATTGCTGCCTGGTGAACCAGTGACTTTAACTGGAGTCACAGGAGTATGGGTGAGGGTGGCTTACAGCAGCAGTGTTGACCCAAAGCAGCTGCAGCACTTAGCCTACCCGACACAGGGGTCAGTAGAGCTACAACCTGGAGCTCTTATTCCTAGGCACGGCTTGACAGGTCCAAGGATCTGCTCTTGGCAGCTCAGCCAGCCAGCCTCCCTCTTCCAGCTGGTGCTCAGTTTCTGGTAGCCTGGGGAAGAGGTTGGTGAGTCTTCCAAGCTTCAGTGTCCCTAGACAAGCAAAGTTTCTCTCCTGAATATCCCCCACTCTCAGGAGAAGAGAATGCTGCAATGGAAGAAGCAGCTAGAAAACACAGGGACAGCCAACTCTGAGGCCTGTGACCTTAGCCTACTCGAGGTCAGCTAGCTAGCTGGTTTGTCGTGATATGTGACAAAGTAGGCATTACCTCGTGGTTGGAAAACGCCCTGAGCCACACACACCAAGGTTAAAGGGCAGTAACAAAAGATTGCCCTAAAGGGTGCTTCAACAGACTGAGTTTGTTAGAGGTATAGACCATGTGCCCGTGCTTGGGAATCCCCTGAGAAGCAGCCTAGGGCAGTTTTGAGGAATTCCCAAGGTGAATCTGTGCACACCTAAAATCAGTGGTTCTCAACCTTCCTAATCCTGTGACCCTTTAATACAGTTCATGTTGGGATGAACTCCAACCATATTTTATTGCTTCTTCACAATTAATTTTGCTACTTTTTCTTTGCTTTTTTTTTTTTTTTGAGACATGCTTTCTCTCTAGCTCTGGGTCTGTCCTAGAAATCACTTGGTAGACCAAGCTGGCCTCTTACTCAAATCCACCTGTCTCTGCCTCCCAAGTGCTGGAATAAAAGACATGTACCACCCACTGTGGAGTGACGTTTTGCTTCTGTGATGGATCTGAACCTATGTGATGTGCAGGTTATCTGATACTCCATTCCCAAAGTGGTTTCTACCCAGAGTTTAAAAAGGGCATTAAGTGAGTGAGGTAACAGGGAATCCTGCAGAAGAGGGAGACAGAGGAGTCAAGGACAAAACCCACAGAATCAAGCTGGGCTGCAGTAGAGGAGGAAGGGGGAAGGGAGGAGGGGAGGGGAGGGGAGGAGGGGAAGGAGGAGAGTCAGCAGGTTAAAAAAACAACATGTGGAAAGTACAAAGTGTCCCAGCAGTTGTGGTGCAAGCCTTTAATCATAGCAGTGGGGAGGGAGGTAGAGGCAGGTGGGTCTTTCTGGGGCCGGCCTGTTCTACAAAGCAAGTTCCAGAACAGCTAGGACTGTTACACAGAGATGTCTTGTCTGTGGGAGAGGGGTTACAATGGTGTTAATGGGGTTAGGGGGGTCAGATGGCTCAGTGGTTAAGAGCACTGAGAGGACCTGGGTTCAAATCCCAGCAATCTCATAGCAGCTCGCACCTAACTTACTCCACCACCAGGGGAACCGACATTCTCACAAATACCTATCTACAGGCAAAATACCAATGAATACTAAATAAAGAAAAGCAAAAACAGGCCGGGCAATGGTGGCACATGCCTTAGGAGGCAGAGGCAGGTGGATCTCTGTGAGTTCGAGGCCAGTCCAGTCTACAAGAGCTAGTTCCAGGAGAGCCTGAAAAGCTACAGAGACCCTGTCTCTAAAAACAAACAAACAAAACAAAACAAAAAAACAGTACAAAAGAGTGGCCAGGCGTGGTGGAAGACGCCTTTATCCAAGAACTTGAGAGGCAGAAACAGACACATCTCAGTTCGAGCATGCAGAGTTGACTCTGCAATGACGTCCTTGTCCCCACCCACTGGGGTAAATAAGGTGAAATAACTGCCCGAGCACAGGAGTTAGGAGCCAGCCTGGAAAACACATCACCCCCACCTCAAACACCTAAAGAACCACCCTCAGCCAACCGTGTCAGCCTCGAGGGCTGGCTGACTGCAGTGTGTGTTAGACATAGCAGGGGCACAACCCACACCTCACATCAACTGATGGCTGATGTTTAAGTTTGCTTTATTGTGTGTGATGAAAATAACAGGCCATAAAAGTAATTTCTATATTTGAACAGTCCTACAAATCGTTACTTGGAGAAATGAAAAACAGGTATCCATCCACAAAGGCAGGAAAGAAAACAAATGGGGAGATTTTAAGAATCTGTTTCTCTTCACCTCCACGGGCTGAAAGCGGGTCTGCCAGTCAGTCAGCAAGTGCCTCTTGCCTGGGCTCTTGAGTTTGGGGAATGGTTCTTCAAGAATTCCTCAAGTTGTTTCATCTTTGTAGCTGAAAGAGAATCAACACTAACAGTCAAGCGGGGAAATGGTATCCAATTCCCTAGATTAGGAACAGGAGGAGCCTCTAGCATGGTGTTAAAGAGAAGGGATCCTGGACCTGGAATCTGGAAAGAGTGGAGCCTAAGGCTGAGCTGGGGGGTGATGAGCTGGGGAGTGTGTGTCCTACACTTCTTCCTCTTGGGTCTCCCTCTGAAAGCATCCCCAGAGACATACAGTTTCCAGCAGCTGGGACTCTTCCCGTGGCTTCCTCCCTGGGTAGGTCTTCAAGGACCCTTACCTCTTTGGACATGTTCTTCTTTATGGCAAGCTGCCAGGTGCAAGAGAATAGTTCTCATTCGACTCTTCACACAGGGTCGTCCATAGATGGTGATTTCAGCTACGTTCCCAGAGTCGACAATGTCCACTCTCAGCAAAGCCTGGCTTAACCACTCTATTTCTGGGATTAAGACTTGTTTGGGGCCTAAACATGGAAAGAGACTGTAAGCAGTAAGTAGAAAGGCTTTGGGTGGGAAGGGATGGGCTCGGCTGGGCTTGATGGTCAGATTGGACTGGGGAATGGGGTAAGGACTTGCTGCCCCTTAAGAATACGGGAAGCCAACCCACACCCCTGTAATGAGGAGCTCACCGAAGATCATTTCTGCTACCCAGGCCTCCATGTAGAATACGAGAGGATCCCTGAGTTCGTGCGCCGGGAACCACCAGGGCCGCACGCGAAGTCGCGGGGACACAGGTGGAGCGCAAAGCCGCTTCATTGAGGAAGGGAATGGCGTCTGTCCATTCGCCTGGTCGTCAGTATCTGTAGCATGAGGACCCATAGTGGAACTGTCAGCCTGCAAGCAGGAGGAGCTTGCAGGACTTTGCTGTCAGCTGCACTTTTCAATGAGCGGTCCGGCCACGCCCCTTGTTACCACGCCCCTAGCCAGAGCCTGCAGGCAAGTAGGCGCCCCAGGGCCACGGGGTCCTGGGCGGGGTTGGGGGTGGATGGGAAGGGATACTCTGTGGAGTATCCAGACTGTCACATCCTAGCCCTGCCCAGCCTACTGCCTGCCAACCCTGAGAATTTGACTTGGTGACTTGCCTGACTCACCTATAGTGCTATAGTTTATTCCGTGTTACTTTCAAAGTTGTGGGTTCAGGGCAGGCTAGTAGGGTTTGTAGAATGTCTCCTTCTGCTGTCTTCTCCAACTCTAAACTGTTGCTTTAAAATCCTTCACGCCAGTGTATCATGGTTTAAACTAACTGGTAGAAGTGGTTATTGAAGCACATTACAAGTTCGGCAAATTTCATTTATTTCTAAATTCCTAACTCATGTATGTGTGAATTTCCTCCTTCAGTCTAAACTGCCATTTCTTCTCCAGGGGTCTCCTTGTTAAGGTTTAAAAAAAAGTCATTTTTAACCTTAATACAACGATACCTGTTGAGGTTTGCATGTTTCGCTGGTTCCTAGAGGAATCCTCTGTCGTGAGCTCCACTCTGCCCATCAGCGGTGCTGACATGTCTAACAGACCACTGGAAACTTGGGACAATTGGGTCCCTAGTGGGCATGAGGTAGAGATGACATTGATGCTCCCACTGGTCCATACATTCGCCTGAGCTAGTCTCCTGAGATGTTCCCAGCTGAAGCTACTTTGCAAACGCACACCCAGTCCGTATCAACCACACCTTGTCTCTGTATTTTCAGACACCCACAGGGAGCTGGAGCTAGCTAGCCACTGTGTTGATTGTGGGTATTAATTTTGTGAAGACGTGAGGAAGATAAGACCCCTGGTCATTCTCCTCTGGACAACAGCTGATTCATGATTTCTTTTATTTTGAAGGCAGCGCTGTTGGAATCCTGGTTTCCCAAGTACATATCACTGACATCCCTTGCAGAGTCGGTGGCAGCCTCCAAAGAATTAAAATGTCTTTACTGTTTACCAGGCATGGCTGAGTCAGCTGGCCACTGTTTTACCTCATGTGTCTTGGTTTGAGTTTGATTAAGAGGAAGGTGGGGGGNGAATCCTCTGTCGTGAGCTCCACTCTGCCCATCAGCGGTGCTGACATGTCTAACAGACCACTGGAAACTTGGGACAATTGGGTCCCTAGTGGGCATGAGGTAGAGATGACATTGATGCTCCCACTGGTCCATACATTCGCCTGAGCTAGTCTCCTGAGATGTTCCCAGCTGAAGCTACTTTGCAAACGCACACCCAGTCCGTATCAACCACACCTTGTCTCTGTATTTTCAGACACCCACAGGGAGCTGGAGCTAGCTAGCCACTGTGTTGATTGTGGGTATTAATTTTGTGAAGACGTGAGGAAGATAAGACCCCTGGTCATTCTCCTCTGGACAACAGCTGATTCATGATTTCTTTTATTTTGAAGGCAGCGCTGTTGGAATCCTGGTTTCCCAAGTACATATCACTGACATCCCTTGCAGAGTCGGTGGCAGCCTCCAAAGAATTAAAATGTCTTTACTGTTTACCAGGCATGGCTGAGTCAGCTGGCCACTGTTTTACCTCATGTGTCTTGGTTTGAGTTTGATTAAGAGGAAGGTGGGGGGTCATATGACTATTTCTCCCTCATTTTCTTTGTAGCCTAATATATGTTTTTAAACCTCTTTGTACCTGACTGAAACTCAAATTACAACCAAGACTTCTAGCAGTTATCCCCAGAAGGAACCAGTCTGAATGGGTTTCAGTTCAGGCAACAGATTACCTGAGAGATTCATCGTTGTGTTTTCTCTAAATTTTATTTTCATACTCCCACCACACACACACACACACACACACACACACACAGTTTCTCTGTGTAGCCTGGCTGTTCTGGAACTCACTCGGTAGACTAGGCTGGCCTCCAACTCAGAAATCTGCCGGCCTCTGCCCTGAGTGCTGGGATTAAAGGCATGGGCCGCCACAGCTGGATGTTAATTCGTAATGATTGCTCTTAATTTATTTTGTAGAGATTGATGTTTTGCCTGCAAGTGTGTCAGTATGAGGATGATGGTTCCCCTGGAACAGGAGTTACAGTTGTGAACCACCATGTGGGTGCTGGATATTGAAGAACAGCTAGTGTTCTTTTTTTCTTTTATTAAAATTTAGTGGATAAAAACAGTTCATTCATGGGAACCCTGTCACATTTCAACATATAGTGTTCAACTATGAGGGGACAACTACCTTTTCAACAGTTTGTCTCCACTTCTGGTGACATCTCAAACTCTCTCACCCAGCATTTTCCTCCTCTACCAAGAACCAATCAGGGCCTGAGAAGGCTTACCGGGTAAAAGTGCTTCCCATTGCAAACCTGATTACCTCAGTGCTAAATGCAATCTCATGACATGCCACACCTTCAACTATAATCAGTCAGTCTGTCTGTCTGCTTGTGTCTACCTGTCCCTGTCTGTGTCTCTATCTCTCTGTCACATATACAAACACACAAATTTTTAAAAATTGGTTAAAAACCGCACAAAAACATATTGAGGCACAGAGGCATTAACCCCAGTCCCAGCTACTGGGGGAGGGGTGTAAAGGGTGAGAATAACAAATTCAAGGGTAGCCTGGACACCCTGACAAGACAACATCAAAATCACCTGGGGCCGATGCTGTGAGCTCAGTGGGGAGAACCTTCAACAGAAGCTCAAGGCCCTGAACCCAGTCCCTAGTGCTGGATCTGGAAGACAGAGAGGAAAAGAGGGAAGAAGGAAGAGGGGAGGGGAAAAGGAGGGAAGGGGGGAAGAATGGAGCCAGGGCGAGGGAGAGAGAGACAGAGGCTAAAATTGATGATCTGATTACTAAAACGAAAACATGGGAACAGTTTTAAACATTTTAAAATTCTGCAATTGTTAATCTAGTTCCTTATGACTATTTCAGGTGTTTCTGAGAGTCTAAGGAAACTGGGATATCTTCAAGTACAAGTTTGAAAGGCTGGGCATTTGTGACTCAGGGGGTAGCTGACCAGGAATCCAAGATTAGCCTCTGCTTTGTACCAAGTTTGAAGCCAGCCTAGACTGCATACGACCCTCTCAGGTATAAAATAAATAAATATATTCTTAAAACTCCCATCACTTTTTGAGGTGTGATGCGTCTGTGATACAGGGCTGTGATTCGAGCCACTTGGATGTGCTGAGCCAGAGATGCTGCAGAGTTAGTTAAGGCTAGCCTGGATGACTCCCCCAGGACAGTCTCTAGGATAACAAGGATGTGTGTGGCTTGATGGTCCATCATTGGCTAGGCATGGGGTTTAATAACAAAACTTCTTTCAGATGTAAGGCATAGAAGTTAAAAAATACACCTGTTGCCTGGTTTGTTGATCCATGGCTGTAACCCAGGGTACAGGAAGCTGAGATAGGCATGCTAACAGTGGTCAGCCTGGACAGCCTAGCAAGTTCCAGGCCAATCTGGGCAACACAGAAAGAACTTTCCATGAAAAAAGATAAATAAATAAAAGAGAATGGTGTACAGGTACAGCACTCACACCCATAATGCTAGCCATGAGATGTAGTCTGGAGGAGCCAAATTCAGAGTCATCCTCAGCTATACAACCTTGGGGACAACCTGGGATGGGAGCAAGGCAGTTTGGAGTCTGAACTAAATGTCAGAGTTAAGACCACCTGTGGGTTTTTGCTCACCATCAGAGGCCGAACAAAGCCTAAGAGGTTCTGAATAAAGTTTCAGGTAGAAATAAGGGCAAACGGGCTCAGTGAATGTATCCCTGAAAGTAAAGATGTGAGATTTCTCAGGCATGTATAGAAGGAGACCTCTCCCAGCTCATAGTCCAGAGAAATGCCAGTGATTCTGGGTGCTGTGGCCTTCAGCTGAGAGTTTGGGTCAGCAGCTCCTGAGACATCAAAGCAGTCACCCTGTCAGACAATCCTCCAGCATCCTCTAGGGGCAGAGGAGGACCACCTTGCCCCAGGGGACAGATTGGCTTTGCAGATACCAGTAGCCCACTGGGGCTTCTTTCCCACCCTCACCTCCCAGAAATGTCTCCTGGAATTAAAATTCGGAGTCCTCAACACAACAGGGCTATTGGTAAACCTTTTTGAAGAACCCGGAGGACCTTGTCTTTTCTTTAACAATGTGACACATTTTCTATCCTCAGACACAAGCAGGTTTGGGTGTGCTGTTTCTGGGTTTAGTGTTACCTGAACTGTTAACAGCTGTATAAGTTTCTGTAGAGCTGCATTTGTTTAACTCTGTGAAGCTGTGTTACTTTGCCATCTAAAACACCTGATGGGTCTAATAAAGAGCTGAACAGCTGGTAGCAAGGCAGAGGAAAAGATAGGCAGGGTTGGCAGGCAGTGAGAAAGGAGAGGAAGACTCCAGGGGCCAGTCACCAGTTACACAGGAAAGCCACGGAGAAAGAAGAAAAGATATATAAAAATAGAGAAAGGTAAAAGCCCAAAGGCAAAATTTAGATGGGCTAATTTAAGATGGGTAGATTGACTAATTTAAGAAAAGCTGGCTAGAAACAAGGCAAGATAAGGCCGGGCATTTATAAGAAAGAAAACTCCTCCATGTGTGATTATTTGGGAGCTGATTGACCCCAGAGGGCCAAAAGAGTAAAAACAACCAAAAACAGTTGTGCGGTTTAGTTCTCCAAACCATGCCTCAGAGCTCTGTCACAAAATTGAGCTACAGACTTCCCTATGACTTGTCCAAAAACAAAATATAGAGGCCTCATATTACTGATGTACTCATCATGTAATATGGTGGGTTTTCAGAGGTCTCAGGCTACTGAGCATTTTAATACATAATGCTGATTGGCCAAGGTTTCTAGATCCATCTCATTTTTTGTTGTTGTTTTTATTTTGTTGCTTTTTCGAGACAGGGTTTCTCTTTGTAGCTTTGGCCTGTCCTAGTCCTGTCCTGCTTTATAGACCAGGCTGGCTTTAAACTCACAGAGATCCTCCTGTCTCTGCCTCTCAAGTGCTGGGATTAAAGGCGCGCGCCACCACCGCCCAGCCATCTCATTCAAACTAATGTCTCCTGACGTGGGCAGTCAATTGGAACACTGTACAGAAAAAGCTGGCCTTAGTTTAGGAGTAAATACGGAGTGTACACTCAAGCTAGCACAGGCATCATGTTTAAAGTTTCACATGACTCTGTCCAAATAAACGTCTGAATGAAGTTAAAATGGCTGCTTATAGGCCAGGCAGGCATATGTCATGGAAAAACAATGGCCTGAGAATTTGGAACCCATGGCTTTAGTGAGTCTGTGGCTTGTGATAAGCTGTGAGGTGGATGGCAAGACGTGCCAATAGCTAGCCTTCTTGAGCATTTACTCTGCATCCTTCACATTAGTCATGTCATTCAACACACGTCTGTTAATGTGCATTTCCTAGGTAGAATAAGAGATGCAGACATGAATGTACTCTAGTTCACGTGGGGACACATGCATGTATCCCTCAATGATGAGTTCTAAATTGCTAACCTGTGCTCATCAGTGCACCACATCATTAGTCACTACACAAGAGTTCATATATGCACATGCCTAGATGTGTACAGGTCTATGGGAATACTATACATTATATGCTTTATAAGGTACAACCTTTAGCCAAAGTCCAGGGCAATTACTGCTGCATGACTTTTGGAGTTCATCAGCCGTTATGTGGCAAGCACACAGTCCATTCATAGATGCTGATAGATGGGCATACTTGTTGGCCCAGCTAAACTTGATGAGTGCTGGATCTCTCACACATGCACTAACACTGCTTAGAAATGGGGATCTGTGCTTGCCTTTAATAAGGAGGCAGAGGTAGCAGATCTTTGTGAGTTCAAGGTCAATTTAGTCTACATGGTGAGTTCTGGGACTTCTCAAGCTACAGAGAAGGAGAAGAAGGAGGAGGAGGAAGAAGAAATAGAAGACGCTAACAAAGAAGAAAGAAGGAAAGAATTGGGGTTGTAGAGTTGGCTAAGTGGTTAAGATCACATAGAACTCTTGAATAGGACTAGAGTTTCCTCCCCCCATACCCATGCTGAGTGCTCACAACAGCCTTTGACTCCAGTTCCATGGGCTCTAACACCCTCTTCTGGCTTTTGAAGGTTCCCACACATGTGCTGATACCCACAGGCTCACATGCATACACATAAAAAAATTAACTTTAAAAAGCCTAAATGGGGTAGTTAATCCTTTAATGATACTTGATTGACTGTAAATTTGAGTTCTAGAATTGTGAAGAAAGTGCCAGCTACACCAGTTGGAAAGTCACATACAAGAATTCAGAGGATCACCCCAATTTTAGCCTGACCCATCACTCCCTAGCAGCACTCATGTCGAGCTGGGATAAAGGCCACCAGTGGTCAACAGAGGCCAGATACCCATCCTGCCCTATCTCACTTTGGGGATAGTACCAGGGGCTGGAGAGATGGTTCAGCAGTTAAGAGCACTGGCTGCTCTTCCAGAGGACCTGAATTCAGTTCCCAGCAATGGCGGCTCACAACCATCTGTAATGAGATTTGACACCCTCTTCTGGCATGTAGGCATACATACAGGCAAACACTACATACATAATAAATAAATCTTTTTTTAAAAAAATACATGGCACAGTAAAGAAAGAGCAGGAGAAACAAATGACAGAGTGGCTTCGGAGACCTGCTTCGGAGGTAGGGGAGTGGGGAGGATGGGGTGTAGGGTGGGGACATAGGCAGTTTCTGAGGGTGAAATGGGATGGCTGACAGAATTTAATTGAAAAAAAAAAGAGTTAAAAAAAAGGCCTGGAGAGATTGCCCAGTGGTTAAGAGCACTGGCTGCTCTTGTAGAGGATATGGGTTTGGATCCCAGTACCCACACGGCAGTTCCTAACTGTCTGTAGCTCTAGTTTCATCCAGTTCCAGGAATTTAGTATCCTCTGCTGGCCTCTATGGTCGCTGCACATAGACTTATATATGTACAGGCAAAACATTCATACACATAAAATAAAAATAAATATATATTTATGGGGGCTGGAGAGATGCTTCAGTGGTTAAGAGCACTGCCTGCTCATCCAAGGGTCCTGAGTTCAAATCCCAGCAACCACATGGTGGCTCACAACCATCTGTAATGAGGTCTGGTGCCCTCTTCTGGCCCGCAGGCATACATGCAGACAGAACATTGTATACATAATAAATAAATAAATCTTAAAAAACAAAAAGAGTACACCTTTTATACTTTATAGTTGCACATAGGATTAAAAGGGAGATAAGGGGCAGGTGAACGGGGAGTGGCTTGAGATAGGTTGAAGTCAGAAATCTAGCATTGACCTTGGCAATAGGCACCAGTGCTCCTGAAAGGGCCACAAGTTCCTTTTGCTGGAGAAATGAATGACTGACTGCTTTATCAAGCAGGAACTTCCCACAAGCCTCCAGGGAATGGAGACCCTACCCAAATGCCTGACCTTGGGAAAAGGACTTCTGAGGAACAGACTGTAGGCCTGTTCCTCTCACAATGCTCCCAAAAGGGAAGGTCCTGGTGTCTTAACTCTTTTCCCATTATACTGGACCATTCTGATTTCTCTGTATTTATTAACTGAACTCTTGCCTTTATTGGCCTCGGGCTCTGGGTCTGAATTGTAGGTATTTTATCCTTGGGATCAGGTGTGTCTAGCAGATCTCCAACTTTCCTGTTCTTGGTGTAATTAGGAGGGTGTTGGGTCCAGGGGGTCACACAAAGATGGGGGACAGACCACCAAAGTCTAATAAACCAGAAGTGAACTTTATTCCAGAAACCAGATTCCAGGAAAACCAGAAGCAAACTTAAAAATAAAATAAATAAAAATAAATAAATAAACCACTGCAGGGCACAGAAGGCTATCAGCTAGCTGAGACCACAGCCAGAGATGGTGTTTGTTAGCCTGTGGCCCTAAAGGGCCGGTTTCTGAACCCTTCTTTTTATAGTAGGGGCACCAAGCATTTGGTCTGAACAAAGGAATTTTTACGATCTTGCCCCGACCCGCGGGTTAGTCAACAGAGACCCTAAGTGGGCAATGGGTTCTAACATCAAATGGGTACTAGGCAGCTATCATGAAATATGTTTTAAAGATCTTTTCCCATTCTGTAGGCTGTCGTTTTGTCTTGCTGACTGTGTCCTTT
>LOEQ01002313.1:209262-226761 GCA_001685075.1 Bramus lutescens | reverse complement strand
GGATGGAGATAGAGACAGAGACCCACATTGGAGCACTGGACTGAGCTCCCAAGAAATAAGGTTCTTTAGGAGACACTATAGGCTGGCAGTGTGGATAGTTTGCATAATGGAGTGGCTACTCCTAAAAACATCAGATATTCTTTTATTTCATCTTACCTGTAACCGAAATGCTTAGGTTAGTTGCAATTTTGCATTATGATGTGATGTTCTTTGCTTAAACATGAACTTTTGGATTTTTTTTAAAGTATTTGTGTATATGGTGGTGGCGATAGAGATGGACAAATACAAGATGTTTCAAAAGGTGTAGACATCATTATTGCAACTCCTGGAAGATTGAATGACCTACAAATGAATAACTTTGTCAACCTGAAAAGTGTAACCTATTTGGTAATCATGGAGTAAGGGTTTGGAATACTGGGAGGAAAAAGAACTGAATTTGTAAAAAATGGGGGAGGGGGTGGCTAATTTATAGGGCTTTGTATTCTGGAACTATTTCCCATTCTGTTGAGCATAGTAGGAAAGTTAGACATTCGGTTTTTCTCATCAGTAGCCATAGAAACTGTTGGGAATCAAGTGAAACAAATCAATCTGCATTCTTTGTCCACAGAAAGTTTATTCTGGTCTTGAGAAGTTGAAATGTCTTAGATAATAGGGAAAGTAAGTGTTTAGAAAAGAGATTGGCCACATTCTTCATTTTGAATACAGGTTTTAGATGAAGCAGACAAGATGCTGGACATGGGATTTGAATCCCAGATAATGAAGATTTTGTTAGATGTACGCCCGGACCGGCAGACTATTATGACAAGGTAAGTAAGTATACCTAATTATGTATGTATTCAGAATAGAGATCAGTAAATTAAAAACTTATTCTATTAGGTTACTTTCTCAACTACCTTTCAGAACATTACTTGAAAGTACTCTTAGGTTCTTGAATGTAACAATGAATACTTTATCTTTGACTATTATACCTTTCCTACATAATAAACGGGTTTGCTATTTTTGTTACTTTTTTTTTTAAAACAATATGTAGTTCTGTCTAGCCTGGAACTTTCCATGTAGACTAGGCTGGCCTCAAACTCACAGAGATCTGCCTCCCAAGTGTTGAAATTAAAGGCATATACTATCATGCCCAACTATAAGTATTTTTGTTTGTGTGTGTATGCACTGTGGCATATGTGGAGGGGCCAGAGGACAGCTTGCAGGAGGAGGTTCCAGCTGCCATGTGGGTTCTGGGAATGGAATCAGGTTGTCAGCCTTGGCAGCAAGTGCTTTCGCCTGCTTGAGCCACTCATGAAAGTTGTTTCTTGGAAAGGCCTTATGTTGAATAAATGATCACTTATCTTTAGAGAAAAATATTTGATTTCTGATTACTTTTCCTGATATAAAACTGAGAAAGCAATGACTGTCTGTGTAATCTATAAAGAATAATTCTTCCTAGGCCCATATTCTTTGTTTGAAAGATGGTTCAGTGATTAAGAATGCTTGTTGCTCATGCAGAGGACCCAGATTCAGTTCCCAGCATCCACATCAGGTACATATGAGCATCCACTACCACCTGTAACTCCATTTCCAGGAAGTCTGATGCCTCTGGCCTGTAGGGGCACCTGCAATCATAAGCATATACCCATGCACACATATGCGTGTAATTAAAATAATAAAACTAAATATTTTTTAAGAGTAGTGTGTGACTCCCCTTCCCACAAGGCTCATGAAATATACAGAAAATTGAGCATAAAGAATATGGAAACCAGAGATCAGGGAGGACTTTAAAACAGTGTCTTTTGGACATGGTGAGCAGTTACTGCACAAGACCTGCATACAATAATCGATCTAGTCAATATCCTAGCAAGGATTAAAGAACGTGGCGTGGGATACTCAAGGCAGTTGCCACTTGCCAGTAGAAAGCCAATTTTCTTCAGGGGTGGGGCCCTGTTAGGTGCTTATGCTAAGGTGGGTAGCCCTATACCCACATGCATGTGGCAACACATTTGAACTCAGTAGGTTGTGTGTGTGTGTGTGTGTGTGTGAAGAAGACACAGAAAAAGGGTGTAGGCATGAAGTTGGGAGGTAGGAGAGGGGAACTTAGTAGGAGTTGGGGGTAGGGTAATAAAGGGTAGATTTGATCAAATAAAATGCATTTGTGTATTAATGGAAAAATTTTAGTTTACAGAAAGGATAGTTGAATGGCTATGGAAAAAATACTAAATCACTTCATTTTCTGTTACCTACCATTTCAAGAAAATGGAGTTATATTTCATTGTATATGAAGGTACAAAATGGGACCAATTTCATTATTTTATATATGTTGATGAAAAGTATGACCTTATATAGCCTTTCACCAATATACTTAAAATGATTTGTATGGGTCTAGGCACTTGATTTTCCTTGCTGACACTGTGTGATAAATATAGATTAATTTTGGTGGTTGGTTTGTTTTGACTTTTATAAAGAATGAGACACAACTAAACTTTTATTACCCTTTTATAGATAAAAATTTATTTGATGTTAGAGAGGTATTCTTAACCTTTTGGATAATATAAACAAAGAATAAGTAAATGAAAAAACTTAAAAGTTATGTCCAGTGGCTTGACTTCAGCTAGACAGCTCAATAGAATTTAATTGTAAATTTGTTTGACTTATTTCAAGAGATTAGAAACATAAAGATATCTTTCATGAGTAGCTTGGTACACAGCATGCTTAAAGAAATTTGGTAACATGTTATAATAAAGTTTTGATGTTTATGTATCTTGTTTTGTTTCCAGTGCTACTTGGCCATCTGCTGTCCGCCGTGTTGCACAATCTTATTTGAAAGAGCCAATGATTGTCTATGTTGGCACTTTGGATCTAGTTGTAAGCTTGTTTTTATTTTTATTTAAACTTTTTATAATTACACTTAAAGAACATAGGTAAAGGCAGTGGGATGTATTTCAGTGATGGAGTAGATACTTAGCATCCATGAGGCTACAGTTTACAGTGTGTGTATGTGTAAATATTTTTCTAATATATTATGCATATTTCTAATATGCATATATACTAAATTTTATATATGCATATTAGAAATATATATGTATTAGAAAATAGAGGAGTTAGGAAGAGGGCTCAATGGATAAAGTGCTTGCTACTCAAGCATGGAATTCAGATCCTCAGAACCAAAGTGAAAAATTAGGCAGATGTGACAATCACAAAGACAGATTCCCTAGGACAAGCTGACTAACTAGTGAGACTAGCCAAAGTCAGAGAGCTCCAAGTTCAGTGAGAGACCCTGTCTTATTTATTAAAGTGGGGAGCAACTGAGGAAGATCTTGTCGACTTTGGGCCTCCACACTCAGTGTTTCTGCACATATACACATAAAAATAATAGTAAATATAGACTAATACTTTTAAAAGTGATAATCATTCAGGAAAAACTATGTGAGTACTTCATTCTTGGACTAAGTGCTACTACAATCTCTTTCATCTAAAGAGATTTTTTTCATTATGGTTAAAAAATGACACTAGTAAATTTTGTGTTAAATTGACAAAGTACTTCCTGAGTTGAGATTCATGTTGTATCACCTCATCATTAAAGTCTGATATGCAAAGTTCAGGAATATAATGCTTACAAAAATAGCTTTTAGCATGCCTGCCAATCATTCATGTGTTCCCAGACACATGGAGGTAAATAAGTGATAAAAAACCAAAGACTGAGCTGTAAGTGTTGAGTAGAAATAGTAATTTTGGTATGCTCACTACCTTTCTATTTTCAAAGTCTTAGCTGATTATAAATGCATTTTTGAGCCATTTGTGGGTGGTGCTAATGTACTATGATCTCTGAATTATTTAGGCTGTAAGTACAGTGAAGCAAAATATAATCATCACCACAGAAGAAGAGAAACGAACTCATATCCAAACCTTCCTAGAGAATATGTCACCTAAAGATAAAGTCATTGTGTTTGTCAGCAGAAAAGCCGTGTAGGTATTTCTTTGTGCTTTCTTTTTCATCAGCAATCCAGCTGATTTACTCATGAATGTTTCTGTATATAAAATTTCAAATGGAGAAGTTGACAGACTGTTGATGAAGGTATTAGAATAAGCACTTAAGTTCATTAACTTTATTCTTTGGTTCAGTGCTGATCACTTATCAAGTGACCTGATTCTCCAACACATATCCGTGGAGTCTCTGCATGGCAGCAGAGAACAGAGTGACCGAGAGAAAGCATTAGAGAACTTTAAGACAGGTGAGTTATAATTGCTGTCACAGTTTCGGGGATTCCAGTACCTGAGCTTGACTGAGTGATGGTATCTTTTCATATTTCCTATTTCTCAGTCTGTCCTCTTCTTGTAAACCCAAAATAGACTTGTTAGATCTCTGAATGTTAATCTGCTTCTGAGAAATAACTAGCCAACTCTACAAAGACCAATTCATGAATGAGTCACGTCAGAATACTTACTTGTAGTTGAGACTGTATTAGTTTCCCTGAAAGATGTATGTCTTAGTTACTTTGCTATTGCTGTGTTAAAACACCATGACCAAGGCAACTTATGAAAGAAAAGCTTTATTTGGAGCCTATCACCATCACCATGAGCTTGACAGCAGGCAGGGAAGGTATTGGAGCAGCAGCTGAGAGCTCATAAAGCAGAGAGCTGCCCCACGGGATGGTGGGAGGCTCCTGAAACTTCAGACCCTATCCCAGAGATACTCATTTTCCAACAAGGCCACACCTCTTAATCCTTCCCTAAAATTATACCTACAGGGACCAAGCATGTAAACATAGGAATCTATGGGGCCATTTTCATTCAGACCACTGAAACATTTCTCTTCCCCACATTGTTCAGACAGTTCAGGAGAGGACCATTTGCTGAACTATATGGTATGTGGTGTTGTGACTCGCCAGTAGTTTAAAAGTCTTTCTTGGATGTGAGGGTGATCTGGCTGCGACATCTGTCACCCCACTGATCGCCAGGGTTGATTCAGCTGATCTGGCTGGCTAGGCGGGTGTCCCCTTCCTCCCTCACCGCTAAAAGAAAAAAAAGTCTTTCTTTTCTGCTTTCACTATAAGCAATAATCATCTAATTAAATACTAAAAATAATTAATGTCACATGTCTTGGACTGGCTGTTACCAGACAAGTTTAGTGTTTATTTGCCTTTATTCTTTAGGTAAAGTGAGAATACTTATCGCTACTGACTTAGCATCTCGAGGTCTTGATGTCCATGATATCACTCATGTCTACAATTACGATTTTCCAAGGAACATTGAAGAATATGTACACAGAGTAGGACGTACTGGGAGAGCGGGGTAAGCCAGCTGGGTCAGCCCAGGAGAGAAGCCAGTTCTGGTTCTGGATTCCCTTCACTCCCCGCAAAAACCCATTTTATTCTCTTGTAAATGTTCTGTTCTTCTCTAGACCTTTATTGACTCTTTTATCCCTTTTTATCTGGATGAACTAGATCCCATCGTGATTGGCTTCTCGTAATTTAAGTTTTTTTCAATTGTTGTCCATAAGTTTTGTGTGGATATTTTTGTTGTTGTTGTTACTTAGCATTTTGGTCTTTTTTAAAATGATTTGTTTACATAGATGAGCACTTTATTTGAATGTTCATCTGCACATGAGAAGAGAGTGTAGGATCCCATTTTAGATGGTTGTAGACTCTCGTCATGTGGTTGCTGGGGACTCAGGACTCTGGAAGAGTGGCCAGTGCTCTTAACTGCTGAGCCATCTCTCTAACCCCTGTGTGTTTGGGGGGTTTGTTGTTGTTGTTTTCAGTACTGGGGCTGGAATTTAAGGCCTCACATACTAGGAAGTGCTCTATCACTAAGCCATATCCCTGGGCCTCTTTGTGCTCCCCCCACCACACCCCTACCCCACAGTCTTACTAAGTTGCCCAGGCAAGCTTTGAACTTTGTGATCTTCTTGCCTTAGCTTCCCAAGTATGTACTTGTTTGTGCTAATGTTTTAAGCCTGCAGTATTCCAGCAGTGAATATGTTCAGCTATTACTTTTATTGTTATTGACAAAGTATTCAGATTTGCATTAACATGAGAAGAGTACCTTTTTATTCCTGTTGAATCATTGGGCTGTTTTTAAAGTAACTGAAAATTCCACCAGCCTTCTGAACCCAGAATTTCTGTGTTTCAGACCTGATGAACCATAAATCAAAAATATTTTTTTTAAAAGTACCTGTGTAGATCCGTGGCTGCTCTTCTAGAGGTTCTGAATTCAATTCCCAGCGTCCATATGGTAGCTCACAACTGTCTGTAACTCCTATTCGAGCATCTGTCACTTCATACAAACACACATGTAGGCAAAACACCAGTGTACATAAAATTAAAATTAAAAAGTAAATAAATTTTTTAAAAAACTATCTGTGGTGAACACAGATTATTTTTTTGTCTTTGTTCCCAAGATAAAAAAATTATGACATCTGTTTTTGTAGAGTGTGTATGTACGCATATAGTAAGTAATCTAGGTATGATTTACATTATACAGGACAGTACATAGATGTGATACCATTTTATGGAAAAGTCTTAAGTATCCTCTGATTTGATGTCCTCATGGGGTCCTGGAGCCAACTCTACTGAATGCAAAGAGATGACTTTATTTAGATTCTAAATTGCAGTTTATGTGATATTTACTCTATAACATATATGTGTAAAGGTTGAAGTTTCTTGTTTTTCTTCTGCTTTCTGCATTAACCAAATTAGGAGTGCATGGTGTAAAATAAATTACATGAACTTTTTTCCTCTTAAAGGCAAACTGGTATGTCAATTACCCTTATCACAAGAAATGATTGGAGGGTTGCCACTGAATTGATTAATATTCTGGAAAGAGCAAATCAGGTAAGAATTTGCAATTTATAGAAATTTTTATATTAATGTTTTAGTTGTATGTTATGCCAGGTACTGAAGGCCCTGCTTGGCAAGTAAGATATATAACAGAACACTAATATGAGGGTTATGACATGGCAATGATTGTGAGCTATGGGAGTATATGACTGAGAAACCTAATGTGATATGAGTGAGCAATAGATAGCCATGGGAACACTCTAGGTTCAGTGATGAGACAGAATACATGAAAAATGATACCATTAAAAGGGGGTGTTGGAGCCTGGTGGTGGTGCCACACACCTTTAATCCCAGCATTTGAGAGGCAGAGGCAAGCGGATCTCTATGAGTTCAAGGCCATCCTGGTCTACAGAGTGAGTTCCAGGACAACCAAAGCTACACAGAGAAAAACCCTGTCTCAAAAAAACAGACTGAGGCAGACTGAGAGAGAGGAGTTGACCAAAATGAAGGATGTAAAAAAAAAAAAAGCTATATAGTAGAAGCCTACTGTTTTATGATTCAATTAAAAATATATGTATATAAGGGTCATTTAGATGGCTCAACAGGTAGAGACATGTACATGTAGGCCTGACAACCTGAATTTGATCCCTGGATCCCTCAATGTGGCAGGAGAAAACTGACTCCCAAGAGTTGTCTGTGGGCCTGAGCCTGAACATACACAAAATCAAATATGTGTGTGTGTGTGTGTGTGTGTGTGTGTGTGTATGTATGTATGTATAAACGTGATGGAGCTGCAGAGATGGCTCAGCAATTAAAAGCACACTTTCAGAGGACCTGGATCAATTCCTAACACCCACATGATGCTCATGATCATTGTAATTCTAGTTCCAAAGAATCCCCGTTCTGGCCTCTGTAGACATCAAACTCGCAAGTGGTATATAGATATACATGTAGGCAAAACAGTCATACACATAAAATAAAACAAAAAAAAATAAAAATGTTAAAAGAACTGTTGGACAGCTAGGAAACAATAGAAACGGAGTACAAGAAGGATGGCACATGATTCTGTAGCTTAGACATATTTAGGACTTAACTAGCAAAGAAAGACCTTTCTTTTCTTCCCTTTTTTTTTTCTTATTTTTGAAAGCTGTCTTGTGATTGTGGGCTTCTCTGAAACAATTTAAAGGTTATTCAGCATATTATAGGAAGGAAGGAACTCAGAATCCTAATAACACATTTAATAATTTCAGAGTATCCCAGAGGAACTTGTCTTAATGGCTGAGAGATATGAAGCAAATAAGCTAAAAAGAGAGATGGGAAAAAAAATGGGGAAACCTCAAGGGAATCCACAGAAGTTTCACTAATTTACTCGTGTGCTACAGGTAAGTTTTATGGTGTAGACATTCAGATCTTTGTCTTTCTTTTTGTTTTGTTTGTTTTTTTTTTTGAGACAGGGTCTCTTTATGTATCACTGGGTGTCTTGGAACTCACTGTGTAGACCAGGTTGGTTCTGAACTAGAAGATCTGCCTGCTTCTGCCTCCCAAATTCTGGGATTAAAGGTGTGTACTACCACAACCAGCAAACCTCTGTCCTTCAAAACTAGGTTCAGATGGTGTATGTATTACAGTCAGCATAATCTCTAAGAACTGCTAACATAATAAATGATGAATTCTTACTTTTTCACCTATTACCAAAGTCTAGTTAATAAACCTTTTTTTAGACATATGCCACCCAGGTTGGCCTCACACCCACAACCTTTTTGTATTTCTACCTTAGCTTTCTGAGTGCTAGGGGGTTACAGGTACATAACAGAATATGCAGCCCAGAAGTAATTTATATATTTATCAAATAACTATCAAAAAGTATCAGGTTTTGGCAAGCATGTGAAAAATTTGGACACCTTATTCACTGTAGGTGAGGTTAGAAGTTGATATGTCTCCTGTGGAAAACACCGTAGTGTTCCTTAGCAGTCATCTGATGTCACCACTCTGCTTCTGGTTATATATTCAAAATGAATAGGAAGCAGGACCTCAAAAATAATGTATGCCCTTATTTCAGAGCATATACTTAAAAATACAGCACTACTCTCTTAGAAGGAACCCTGTTGTGGAATATTTTTTAAGTATTCAAAGATGTGTTGAATTTGTTTAACTATGTAAACTAGTGTCGCGTTTGTTTATGTTGCAGAATATTTGCTTCACTATGTAAAGATGTGTTGCATTTGTTTAATTGTGTAAAGTTAGTATTGCTCTTTTGCCTGCCTAAGGCACCTGATTGGTCTAATAAAAAGCGGAACAATAGTGAGGGAGGAGGTATAGGCGGTACTTCTGAGCAGGGAATGTAAATAGGAGGAAGAATTTAGGCTAGAAGAATGAAAAGGAGAAACCAGAAAGATGTCAAAGGCCAGACAGAAAGACATGGAAGAAGCAGGAAAGTATAACATACAGAATGAAGAAAGGTAAAAATCCCTGAGGCAAACATGGATCAATAGAAACAGGTTAAATTAAGTTAAAAGAGCTAGTGGGATAAGCCTAAACTAAGGCCGAGCATTCATAATTAATAGTAAATCTGTGTCTTTATTTAGGAGTTGGTTGGCAGCCCAAATAAATTTCCAACCACACAACCCAAAGGTCCAAGAATAAGTTAATACAGTGCATCACATCCATGACAGTGGGACAGGCAACATTAAAGGGTATGTGGCCTGTTGCAATCAGAGTGAATCTTGAGGATATTATGCTTTACATGAAAAGGTTGCAAAAAAAAATACAATATATGAATCTACTATGAGGCATGTAAAATAATCAAATTCCAGTGAAGACAGCAGGATCAGCAGTTCTAGGGTTGCCTGGGCTTATTGAAACCCTGTCTCAAAGAAGAAAAATCATGGGAACAAAATAATGCTTTCAAGGATGAGTGGGAGTAAGGTAAGCAAAGTGGATGATACTGTTTAATGCATATAGAGTTTGAATTTTGTAAGTTGAAGACTATAGAAATTGCACAACAGTAAATATAGTTATCAGCACTGAACTACGCACTTGAAAATAGTTGGATGTATATTTTATATGATGTAATCACACTGCCCTTTTGAAAACTGGAAAGAATTTTGAGCTGGGCAGTGGTGGTACATACCTTTATAAGCATTTGGGACATAGAGGCAGGCAGATCTCCAAGGCCAGTCTGGTCTACAGAGCAAGCTCCAGAACAGCCAGGGCTATACAGAGAAACCCTGTCTCAAAAACAAACAAAAAAAATTTATAAATAGTAACTTTTTTCCCCTCACTTGTTTTTCAGGATTCAAGATTTTATTCAAAGTGGAATAGTTCGAACATACATCAATGTGAAGAGACTTGGCTGGTTCTTAAAATAGTAGTGTTTATAAATGTAGAATTCAATGTTTTATACTTTCTTTAATAAAAAGCAATAGTTTTTAACCTTGTTTAACTTTTTTCATTGTCATTAAGGTAGTACTAAAAGATTTTATTTATATTTTTAATTTAAAGAGAACTTTTGGGACTGAAGATGTAGCTCAGTGGTAGGTGCTTGCCTAGCATGTACAAGATCAAGGGTTCAACTCTCAGCTCTGCAGAAGACAAAAACAAGAAGACAATTATCACCTGTAATGTTGCTGCACCAGCATCTGTAAAGAGTCTGATGCTTGCTCAGATGTTATCATGCACTGAAAAGATGCTGTGAACAAAACTGTGGATTTTTGCAATTAAAAAAAGTTGACTTTTTTCTTTCTGGATGGTATTTTAGTTTTATATTATACAAACGGTTATCTGGATGTACTGTTTTCAGAAAAGCACAGATCCCCTTTTGGAAGTGTGAAACAACAGAGAAAAGGTGAGCCATTTGTCCATCTTTACATTTCAACCCATAACACTTAGGCTGACATCCTGGGAAAATCAAACTGTGTTTGCATTAACGTTTCTTCAGTCCCATTCGTTTTTTGCCCCCTTATGATTTTGTGTTACCTGTTCCACTGTAAATGACAGTTACTTGGATATTTATGAGCCCTAGGGTTATTGTAGCTCGAATCTGTGTCTGCATATTTGTGTGTTATGTATGATGGTGTTAGGCCATACCCACATCTACATTATTCATTCAGTGTGTGTTGAGATTTTGTGGCAAGATTAGTAATAGAGCCTGATAGGAGCAAGGAAACCATCAGAAATCAACAGCTGAATCTTCAGAAAAAATGCACAAGTATCAGGTAAATCTGAGGTTTTCAAGACAGGGTACCATGTGTCCTAGGCCTGCTTTGAACTTGCTGTGTGGACTAAGATGACTATCAACTGTTGATCCTCCTGCCTTCACCTCCTGAGTGCTGAGATTACATGCATGTACCACCACTCACATACCCGTCATTTTAAATGTCTTTCTTCTTTAGGTCCCCTTTGAAATGTGACAGTTACAAACAGTCCCTTATTTGAGGAGACTGCATTCGCAGCCCCGCAGTAGATGCCTGGACCTGGATCGTACTGAATCAAATGTGTGTTGTTCCTGCGCATGTGTATCTGTAAACGAAGACTGCCTTTGTTTCCCAACCACCCAGACCTGAATAATCACACAAACTATATTAAATACAACACGGTTTGGTGGATGGCTCAGGAATATTTCTAGATAGCTCTTACATCTTTAATCTGTGTATCACCACGAGGCTGTGGCTTACTAGTAAGGTTCTGGCATCTTTCTCCTTCAGCAGCTACATGGCATCAGCCTGACTACACCTTCTTTCTCTCTGTATTCAGTTTAGTTTTCCCCCACCTATATTCTGCTCTGCCAGAGGCCAAAACAGCTTCTTTATTAACCACTTGTAATAAAGCATTCATAGCATACAGAGGGGAATCCCTCATCATTTTCCCTTTTCTGTCTGAATAAAAAGGAAGGTTTTAAATTTTAACAGTAAAATCACATACAACGAAGTTGGTATCAAGCAAGAATTAGTTACAATATTTCTTTGTGAGTCTAAAGTTTCATACCTAATTTATCTTTTACCATAACTAAGGAAAACTATAATTAGAACTATCTAGTCTTCAACTCCATCAAAGACCCCAAAAGGATATATTACCTAAGTAAGCAGGAAGTGCATTGTAAGCAACTTCCAAATTTCTAGAAACGACAGAGATATCTCATCGCCTGAAAAGTCACCCAAAGTTCGTCTGTAACATTGGGACATCCATCTTTATAGGCCCAGTGTATCTGGCAGGGTTTCTCTGTAGCTTTGGAGCCTGTCCTGGAACTAGCTCTTATAGACCAGGTTGGTCTCGAATTCACAGAGATCTGTCTGCTTCAGCCTCCTGAGTGTTTGGATTAAAGGTATTCACCACCACTGCCCAGCTTGGCAGACATTTCAATGAAGCAGAAAATTTGAAAAGCTGTTCTCTGCCTTATACTGGCAAAGTTTGCCAGTTGCTTTCCTCTGTGTCCTGCAGAATGTCTGGCAGTTTCTTCTGTGAAGCAGCAACCCATCTTTTGGAAAGTTCAGCAGTCACTTTTCTGTGGGTCCTGCACACCCAGTTAATACAACATACTGTCAAGCAGTCCAGGCAAGAGCAATTTCTTGCCCAAATGGCTAGTCTTGGCACATTAAAGGCAAATTCCATAACAAGTTTCTTCAATGCCCATCAACCTTTCTAAAGTAATTGGTGCTGCCAGAAGCAGACTGTAAAGTCTCTGTAAAGTCTAAGTTCTTCAAATCTTTTAAATGCCATATTCTGTAGGTCTTTGAAGTGTTGAAGATTATCTAACTGAAATATCTCTGTATATCTAGAGAAAATAACATGGCAAGTTTGACTATTATAAATGACTATTAATCTAATTTTTAATTATGTGTTACATTTTTAAATGAGCTGTATAAACCATACCTTAAACAAGAGTGACAACTGTACAATCTGGGCACTGGGCAGCTTTCTATCACTTGGTCTTACAGAACCTGCACCCAAGTACTGGGATGATGTGAGAACAATCAGATCCCCAATAACCACTAGATTAATCCTCATTTAATCCCAGGACTGAGGCACAGGGCTCTGAGTACAAGGCCAGCCTGGTTTATAAAGTGAGCTCCAGAACAGCCAGGACTATACAGAGAAACCCTGCCTCAAAAAAGCAAAACAAAAGAAAGGAAAAAAGAGAAGAAAAACACTTTTTGAGGGAGTAAAGTGCTGGACCAGCATGTATGTGGTCCTAGGTTTTATCCCTTTTTGTGACAGAAAACAGACAAACTGCAACCATCACATTGAAGGTGAACTGGAAATGATTTGGGGCTGAGAAGATGATTCTATAGACAAGAGAACTTGCTGGGAATGGAAAGGTGGCTGAGTGATTAGGAACGCGACTGTTTTTACAGAAGACCAGGTTCACCATGGAACTGTACACTTCAAATGGATCAATTGTGTTGGGTGCATGATATCTCAATAAAATTGTTCCTTAAAGTGCTTCAAAAGCCATCAGAACAGTAAGAAACTAGTTTTCCAAAATCTAAGCATGAGCTGAACTCAAAAGAGTGGTACAAACCCAGCCTGGTAGTATATGGATTGAATCCCAGATACTGGTGAGGCTGGGGCAAGGGGAGCTTAAGTTCAAGGCCCCTGGTTTTATTTTTATCATATTTAGGTGCTGGAAACTGAATCCAGGGCTTTGTGTATCTTTCTTTTTGGGAGTGGGGGACAAGGATACATTTGAAGATGTTAAGCAGAGCTTGATTTTTTTGGGGGGGGGAGGTCTGGCATTCTATTTGTTCGTTGTCATCAAAGCTTTCCTCCCCACGCTGACACCTTTTCTATGACATTCAAACCTACTGGTTGTCAAGTACAAGGCGTAAATACTGATAAAGTCAACTACATTAAAACTTTTAAATCTTATTTATTGTAAGATACAAAAAGTAGAGAACACATGATTTGTTACACAGGAACTAACAACTGCAGAACGACGAGGACGAGGCTCCTGCGACCATCCATGCACTAAGTATCCTGGTGACTGCTGCTTGAATGCAGAGGAGAGTCAGCCTCTGTCCCACACCCATTTCTCTGCGCTGAGTACCACTGATTTCATAGAAACACATATGAAACAAAAATATATAAAATATAAATGACATACATATGCACACATGGTAAAGGACCTCAAGTAGAGATGATACAGAAGTCAATTTTCCTTTCCTTTCCTACCCTGGGACACAGGACAGAACCAGGCATGGCTTCCATGTCCATTTCCTGTATCTGAACAAAGCCTAAATCAACCATTTCTGATAAGGTCTCCCACAACCTTCTGTAGACTTCTGTATCACTACTGTAGGTGAGAAGTGATACTCATTAAGTACTTAATGCATTTAATTGGGGAGATATATGTTTTCCAAAATGGCAGTTTTCATTTTCATTACTTTTCTTTATAATCTTGATATTTGAGTGAATTTATGAAAAACTGAGAACTAAATAATTGTATTCATTTTAGTCACTGCTGTGAACTTTTGAGTTATAGAATCACATTTGGGGGGGTTGTTTTATATTCAAAGAAACCATGAGCCACATGATAGACAAGAGCCATATGGTGTGTGTGTGTGTCGAGGGGTTGGGGGAACTTTAAGAGAAAGAGAAAGAAAGAGAAAGAGAAAGAGAAAGGAAGCACAAATACCAGGAAAAAGCCTCCTTAGGTTCTGACCAGCACCCAAAAGAAGAAAAACAAAACCATGTACCTTTCTAAGTCAGGATAGATGAGCAGACTCAGGCCAAACCTCATGGTGACTCACAGGAATTACTGCTGGCTTTTGATGTTTTGTTTTTTGAGACAAGATCTTATTCTGTAGGCCAGGCTGGCCTTGCATTCGTGGCAACCCCCATACCTCAGCTTCTCAAGTGCCAGGATTATAAGTAAGTGCCAACACACTTAACATATATCATGGATCATATCACAGTTTCATTTTCTAGTTTTTCTACTTTTAAAAAATATTTATTTTGTATGTGTGTTTATGTGTAAGCACCAGGTGCAAGCAGGATCCTGCAGTGGTCAGACTAGATTCCCTAGAACTGGAGTGACAGTTATGACCTGCCATTGGGTGCTCAGAACCAAACCCAGGTCCTCTGAAGGAGCAGTAAGTGATCTTCACTACTGAGCCATCTCTGCAAGTCCCTTCGTACTTTGTTTTAAGTAGGTTTCAGGTAGCCCAGACCAAGCATTACATTGAGCTATTGTTCTGCCTCCACTTCTCATGTGCTGGGACTAAAGGCATACACCACCACAATGGACTTAAGGCATTTTAACCCAATTTCATTTCAAAATACAATTTCAGGCTAGGAAGATGGCTCAGTGAATACAGTACCTGCTTTACAAGCATAAGGACCTGAGTTCAGATCCCAGCAACAACGCAAAAGCTAGGTAATGCTTATCTATGATCCCAGGACTGGGGAAACACAGACAGGTGAATCGTGGGAGCTCATGGGCTAATCACCCTGGACACCTCCATGAGCTGTGGGTTCAGAGGCATACTGTCTCAAAAAAGTGAAGTGTGATCGAGGAAGACATTTGGCATCAACCTCTGTTCTAAACACATACCCACAAGAACACATTATAACACATAGACAAATGCATAATCTCAAAACTTGTCAAAAATTGGAAATCCATTGTTTCTTTCATATTCTATTTTCCTTATCAGAAATTCTTTACTTTTTTGGTCAATTAGTTCTTGAGAGAATAGATTGAACTTTGGAATAAAATAATGCATCAGTTTCTCTGTCCTGAGGCATTCAACAAAGAACGTCAAAAAGTTATCAAAGCATCTGCTGAGGTGCTTGGGGTCCCACTGACTGTACTGTGGGTTCTCAGTCCACATGTGAAGGATTGCAGTTTTCACGTGGTAAGAACAGAATTCATCTAGTTCTTGATACTCTTTTTTCAACTGTTCCAAAAGGTATTTCATCAATTTTAAACAATCTTTCCTGTAAAATAAAAAAGATATTTTTACTTATTTACAACTTGCCTCTTTTGAGACAGGGTCTCTCTTTGTACCCCTGGCTTTCCGGGAACACACAGACATCCACCTGCCTCTGCCTCCCAAATACAAGTGTTGGAATTAAAGATGTGCACCATCTTGTCTGTCTTTTTTCCTTTTTAAATGTATTTCCTTCTTTATTTATTTCCAGTTTTTTGAGGCAGAGTCCCATATAGCTCAGGTTGGCCTTAAACTTGTCATGTAGCAGAGGCTGGCCTTCAGCTCCTACTTCTTTCCCCCTCTTAAGTGCTGGGATTACAGTATGTACCACCACCGTTGGCTCAGTCTCACTTCCTGATGGTGTATATTCTAACAAGAAAAATTACCCACTTAGTGTGATTTAAAGTTTGGCCAGACAGTTCCTAACAGCAACAAAACCACTCTATGCCAGAGCAGGTACCACTATCCAATAAGAGCCACTCTTTGGCCTCTTCACCTTTCATGAAAATAATCTACTCAGTCAGGTATAGTGGGTATGCCTATAATCCCAGCACTTGGGAGGCTGAGGCAGAAGATTACAATGAGTTCAAGATCAACATTGACTACAGAGTGAGTTCATGGCCAGCCTGGGCTACACAAGAAGATCCCAGAAAAAAAAAACCCACAAAGAAAGAAAAAAGGGGAGTATAATAAATATTATGTTGATATAATATGTATATATACATACCTCCTCTGCTTCCTTCCCGTCCTCCATTGTTCCCTCCCCCTTGATCTCTACCCAAAATAATCCCAGCATCACCTTCTTCCAACCCAGCCCAGCAATAATCACCCTCACATCTGGGAGTTAAACATGGCTTCTTGATAGCAGCACTCTCTTGGGTGGGCTCTTCTTGCTAGAGGCAAGCACTCTCATTTAAGAGAGGGTTCCTGACTCAGCTTTAACTGCAAAACCTTGCAGTTCTTTTAAGAGGTCCTGCCACGAAACACTTAAATGTTGTTGATGAAAAGCTGACTGCAAACCTTTTGGTGGTGGCAGGGACCTTGAAATGACATAGAGCTGTGGCAATAAACATGGCTCCAGTCAGTACCTCTGCCATGAGGCTAGACTCCCAGAAAAAAAGCTAAGGAATGGGCTGGATCCAGCCATCAAAGACATGGCTTTAATCCTAGCCACATCACTTAGCAAATTAAAGACTCGTGTGGTAAAAAAGAGAGATACAGTAAAGATAGTTCCAGACCAAAAAAAAAAAAGCCTCTAAACAATTTACAGTGTGTTTAAAAACATATGCAGGCTTTGGGAAAAAAAGAAAAAGAAGGATAAAGTTCTTAAAAGAAAAAAGAAAAAAAGAGAGTAGTTGGGTGTATTGGCACACACCTTTAATCCCAACACTTAGGAGGCAGAAGCAGACAGATTTCTGTGAGTTCAAGGTGTGATAGCACATACCTCTAATCCCAACACTTGGGAGGCAGAGGCAGACAGATCTCTGTGAGTTCAAGGACCAGGACAGCCAAAGATACACAGAGAAACCCTATCTCAAAAAGCCAAAAATTAAAAATAAAAATAAAAGAAATAGAGGTTAAAATAAAGCCACATAAAGATGAAAACTCACAGAGAGTCTGGATATTCTGTGTTATTGTGTTGTCTTTAAGTTGTTTGATGACTGAGGAAGGAGCAAAAGCTGCTAAAAGACATTTGATTATAAATGCTGCTGGATTAATCTAATATATACATATACATATATGTGTATGTATGTGTATATATATATAAAATGCTTTGACTTTAAAATTTAAGTCAAAAGATATGTTACTTT
>LOEQ01002313.1:169510-188821 GCA_001685075.1 Bramus lutescens | reverse complement strand
GGACAGGCTCCAAAGCTACAGAGAAACCCTGCCTCGAAAAACCAAAAGAAAAAAGAAAAAGAAGCAGCAGCAAATTAATGTTATATGCCAGCCATGGTGCCCCACATGCAATCACAGCTGTCAGGAAGTAGGTAGAAGCTTCTCTGCATGGAGCGTTCAAGGCTAGTCTAGGCTACTAGAGACCCTGTCTCAAACAGACAAGCAGTGAAATCTGAGTTGTATGTGGTTTCTGTTTTCTAGCCAGAAGATCAACTGCCATGTTACTTGACTCACACCAACCCCAGTGTGGATGAGATTGTCCTTGAGAACCTACACCTGAATAGTCACGTTAAGGAAACTACAAGAGGACCCCGGTAAGGACTAGAAGGAAGTGCTTAGTCTCTTTAAAGAATGAGGTAAACTTTTTTCGTCATTGAATTTACTTTAAATTTCAATGTCTTATTCTAGATACTGTCCCTCCATTGAATCTAAGGTTTTACGTTTTCCAAACCGTGTACATCAGGTTTGGTTGGAACCGGAAGGAATGGATTCTGACCTTATCTACCCGCAAGGTTTATCTGTTACACTGCCAGCTGAGTTACAAGAGAAAATGATAACGTGCATCAGAGGCCTGGAGAAAGCTAAAATGGTTCATCCAGGTAAAGACGGTCACAGGTCTACTTCAGTAAGCAGTGAGGTGGTCTTCTTCCATTGTTGCTTAGTGCTCCGTAAAGTAAGCCCAAGCTGGACATGGTGACACACATCCGTAATCCTAACACTAATACTTGGGAAGCTAAAACAGGAAGGTTCCTTCAAGTTTGAGGCTGTGTGTGGCTACATAGCAAGACCCTCTGTCAAAATCTGTATTAATAGATGTAACCCGATATATATACATTCCTACATTTCCTGTAGTCTGATAGGTTTTGTAGTTCCTCTTGGAGGCAGTGCAGCGATTTTGGCTTACCTTGTGCACTTGTTCTTTGGCCAGGCTATGGGGTTCAGTATGATTATTTAGATCCCCGCCAGATCAGTCCTTCTCTCGAGACACATTTGGTTCAACGGTTGTTCTTTGCTGGGCAGATAAATGGAACCACTGGCTATGAGGAAGCTGCAGCTCAGGTAAGATTTGTTTTGTATTGTTTTGCTTAAGACAAAGTCTCTCTAGATTGTCTTAGCTGTCCTTAAACTCACTATGTAGACCAGGCTGGCTTCAAACTCACAGAGATCCACCTGATGCTGCTTCTCAAGTGCTGGGAGTAAAAGTGTGCTCTACCATGTCAAGCTCCAGGTAAGAATTTATTCATGGGACTAGAGAGATGGCTTAGAGGTTAAGAGCACTAGCTGCTCTTCCAGAGATTTTGAGTTCAATTCCCAGCAACCACTTTGTGGCTCATTGCCATCTGTAATGAGATCTAGTGCCCTCTTGTAGCATATAGGCAGAATACTGTATACATAATAAATAAAATAAATCCTTAAAAAAGAAAGAATTTATTCAGATGTTGCTATAAACCAAAAGAGACCATTTCATCATACAGATCTTGGATACAACAGTATTTCAGGTAAGTGGATATAGCTGTTTATAGCTGCTGCATATAACACACTGTTTTGTTTTGAAATAGGGTCTTGCTATGAAGCCCAGGCTGCTCTTTTATTTTATTTATTTTGTTTTGAAATAGGGTCTTGCTATGAAGCCCAGGCTGATCTTTTATTTTTTCAAATAGAGACTCATGAGCCCAGATTGGCCTCCCACTTTCTCTGTATATCCAAGGCTGGCCTTGGAAATCCAGTCCCACTCTCACTTTGCAAGGAGATCACAAGTCTGCTTTTCCTCCCTAGTGTTGGGATCGCAGACATGTGCCATGGTGCCCAGCATGCTGGACATAATTTTGAAAGCATGTACAGTTAGTTTCTGAGTCCCTAGATCTACTAGGATATTGAAGGGGAAAAAATTATGGAATTGCTTCAAAAGTGTGAAAAAAAGAACATTTAATTCTTTTAAGATTTCTGAAAATTATCATGTTGTTACTGTTTTGTTTTTCTGTGTTGTGTATGTGTGCACATTGTGCATCTTGAGGCCAGAAATCAGCATTAGATATCTTTCTCAATTGTTCTTCACCTTTTTTTTTAATATATATGAGTGTTGTGTCTGCATGTGTGTCTGTGTACCATGTGTGTGCCTAGTACCTATGGGGGCCAGAAGAGAGCATTACGTCCCGTGAACCTAGAATACAAATGATTGGCACCACCATGTGGATGCTAGGAATCAAATTCAGGGCCTGTGGAAGAATAGCCTTAACTGTCGAGCCATTTTGCTAGCTCTGTGTTTTGTTTTGCTTTGTTTTACCTATTATTATGTATGGGAAGGGGGTATGTGCACATGACTGAGATGCCAGAGAATGGCAGAAGAGGGATTATCTGGAGCTGGAGTTGTTATAGGTGGTTGTAAGCTGCCCAGCATGGGTACAGTAAACCAAACGTGAGTTCTCTGCAAGAGCAGTATACACTTTTTTTTTTTTNGGTTTGTTTTTGTTTTGAGACAGGGTTTCATGGTAGCTTTGGAGCCTGTCCTGGAACTAGCTCTTGTAGACCACAGTATACACTCTTAACATCTTGAGCCAATCCCTCCACCTTATTTTTTGAGACAGAATCTCCCATTGTACTCACCAGTTAGGCTAAACTGACTAGCCAGTGAGTCTCTTCCTTCTTAGAGCTGAGATCACTGATCTGTTCCACTCTGCTCGGCCTTTTCATGAGACTCTTGGGTATCAAATTGAGGCCCTTTGCTTCAGAGGTAGGCATTTTATGAAATCTTTCCAACCTTCTATAATATTTACAGCTGTCTTGGTCGCTGTTCTATTGCTGTGAAGAGACACCATGACCACAGCATCTTATAAAAGAAAGCATTTAATCTGGGCTGGTTTACAGTTTCAGAGGCTTAGTCTATTCTCATCATGGGGGAAAACATGGTGGCATGCAGGCAGACAGTGCTAGAGAAATAGCTGAGAGTTCTACATCTGGATCCACAGGCAGCAGGAAGAGAGAGATACTGGGCTTGCTTTGGCTTTTGAAACCTCCAGCCCATCCCCAGTGACACACCTCCTCCAACCTTCTAAGCCACACCTTCTAATCCTTCTCCCTTATGACTAAGCATTCAGCCTCAAGAGGGTTTTACTCAAACCATAACTATCACACAGTTGTAAATTATATCTTTTGTGTGTTTGTACATATAAAGAAGCTAGAGAAGTCTCACAAGTAGGTTTATAAAGATTATCCAACCCCAAAGTCCCAGTCCTCTGCAGAATGAATCCTAGCATTCTAACATGTGTTCTATTTCTGAATGTGGATCACATTTATGTTCTTTATGAGCCTGCTTTCTTCCTACCCTTTGTGTTTGTTTTGATTTTTTGTGACAGGGTTTCTCTGTGTAGCCCTGGTTGTCCTGAAACTCAATTTGTAGACCAGGCTGGCCTCTAACTCAGATCCACCTGCCTTTGCGTCCAGAGTTCTGGGATTAAAGGTGTGCATCCCTGCTGACCAGCTCTTCCTTCCCTGTGTGTGTGTGTTTTCCAGGTTGTGTGCTAAATAGAATAGCTATTTGTTCAGTTCATAATGGCCTCTTAAACATTTCAGTCCTCTTATAGGGTGTGATAGCTGGAATCAACGCCAGTCTTCGGGTCAGTCGAAAACCACCCTTTATTGTAAGTCGTACAGAAGGCTACATAGGAGTCTTAATTGATGACCTCACCACACTGGGCACCAGCGAACCATACCGCATGTTTACCAGCAGGGTAGAGTTCCGTTTGTCACTGCGCCCAGATAATGCTGACATGCGCCTCACGTTCCGAGGTAACTTTACCAAATCCTGTAAACACTGCTTTTTGGGGGTTTTTTGTTGGCTTGTGTAGTTGTTTTGAGGCAGGATCTCTTACAGTATAGCTGCTCTACATCCTGCCTTGGGAAAGGAAAGTTGGGGTGAAGGGCTGTTGACAATGTCTCATGTGTAGCCATCTTTGAATTACTGAAGTCTCCCTCCCTTGCCTCTAAGTGCTCTTATAATGGGTGTGTGCTGCTGCCCTGCATTCTATTGTTCTTTAAAACTTCTTCCCTCTTCCTTACCTAGCCCATAAGGATGCTGGCTGTGTGTCCCCACAGCGATATGAAAGAGCTTCCTGGATGAAGTCGTCTTTAGAAGAAGGCATGTCTGTGTTGAAATCCATTGAGTTTTCAAGCTCCAAGTGGAAAAAGTTAATTCCACAAGCTCCTATAAGTATTAATAGAAGCCCTCCTGTCAGGTATGGTTTTCTTAGTTTTTACAGAAAAATGAGATTTCAGAGACACATCATATACAGGCCCCCTACCTACACATTTTAAATGAATACAGCTTGCTCTTAGCTTCTTAGCAACTTTAGTATAATTCATCTACTTATTCAATATATATCAATATGTGAGTGTATTGACATTAATCTCAGCAGTTAGGAGGTGGAGCCAGGATCAGGAGTTTCAGATCAGTCTAAACTAGGCTCTGTAAGACCCTGTCTTCAAAAATAAATTTTAAAGAAAAGTAAAATGTGTATGCCTGAGCTTATAACTTATTTGTAGACTGCATGCTTAGCATGAGTGAGGCCTTAGATTCAGTCCCCAGAGTCTCTGCTTCCTGAGTGCTTGGCTAAAAGCATGTATCACCATAGCTAGTGAAGACTTTTTCTTAATAAAACATATTCATGTATGATTATAAGTTATTTTTTACATATAGGTGTTTTGCCTACATGTATGTATGTGCACCATATGCATGTCTGGTGCCCAGGGAACCAGAAGGAGGGCATCAGGTCCATGAGCTAGAGTTACAGATGGTTATGGGCTGCCCTGTGGATTCTGGGAATCAAACCCAGCCCTCTGGAATAGCAGTCAGTGTTGTTAACCCCTGAGCCATCTCTTCAGTTCTTAACTTTTTGTATATGTATAATTTCTTTGTGGTGCCCATCTTTTGTTGTTCTTCCTCAGTTTTAGAAGCTCCAAACCAAACAATAGAAGGACCCATTTTCTTGGCTAGGTTCAAACCAATTAGAGTGGTCCCATCTAATAATGGACTATAGTAAGGAAAATCATTTAATTAAAAAAAAAATACATTGCTGGGCAGTGGTGGCGCATGCCTGTAATCCCAGCACTCGGGAGGCAGAGTTCAAGGTCAGCCTGGTCTACAGAGTGACTTCCAGGACAGCCAAAGCTTCACAGAGAAATCCTGTCTCAAAAAGAAAAAAAAAGAAAAAAGAAACTAACTAAAAAACAAAAAACCTCATAATATTATAAATTCTTTTTTTTTTCATTGTATTATATATTCTAAGTTCTTTTTGTTGTTGTTGTTTTGTTTTTCAAGACAGTTTGTCTGTGTAACAGCCCTAGCTGTCCTGGAACTAGCTCTTGTAGACCAGGTGACCTCAAACTCAGAGATCCTGCCTGCTTCTACCTCCCAAGTACTGGAATTCAAGGCATGCGCCACCACCGCCCAACATGTTTTAAGTTCTTATTTGTATTTATTATAAATTTTTTGAAGTACCATGCCTTCTGAGATTTTCTTTCCCTCAGTTTAGTTACATGGCCTCTGAAACTAAAGGACGTTCAGAGGAGCGCTTTTGCTACAGGAACAAGGGGCGTGTGTCTGTGATATATAGTCCAAGCCAGTCTTAAACTTGCTCAAAAGCTGAGGTAGCTTAGGATAAATAAACTTGCACCCCAATCATCCTGCCTCACACTCAAGTGCTTGGACAAAAATAAATTCTGGGGACCTTGAATAACACAAAATGTGTGTGTTCACCATTGTTTTTTTGTTTTTTTTTTGCTTTTTGTTTTTTCTCCATTTGAAAAAAACTGTGCTTTAGATAGGAGAGGGAGCCAGCAGGGCACAAATCAGTAATCGTATGTACTTTAGAGGTACATTGTGCACATCATGATGGCACTTATACCCTCCCTCTTACAACACTTGCTTTCCGTGACGTCTCTTATGGATGTTGTGTGCTCCCAGTTTTTGTTGTTGTATTTAGTTTTATTTTGAGAGTGGGTGGCTCAGACTTTTATCGTGACTGACAGTTACTTTAAGTTCTTGGCCCTTTCATGGCAGATAGACTCTTAGTGGCCTTTTTTATGAGGGCACTAGTCCTTATGGCTGGCCCCACCTCCTTATAATATAATAGGATATTAGTTATTGGGCTCCAAATTACAAATTTGGAAAGACCACATTGTCACCATTGAAGTCAACCTATCTGTTTACTAGCTCTATTACTCAATTTTAAGTTATAATAAAATACCTGAGGCTGCATATTATATTTAATTTAATTAATTTATTTATTGGTTTTTCAAGATAGGGTTTCTCTGTAGCTTTGGAGCTTGTCCTGGAACTAGCTCTTGTAGATCAGGCTGGCRTCYAACTCACAGAGATCCGCCTGCCTCTGCCTCCCAAGTGCTGGGATTAAAGGCATGCGCCGCCACCACCCGGCGCATATTTTATTTTTTAAAAAGCTTTATCTGGCTACGAATTTGGAAGTTGAAACTCTAAGGTTAGGCAGCTCCCTCTGTTTGAACTCTGCTGATGCTTTTTTAGGGTATTATAACCCATCAGATCGATTCACGGTGGCATTTAATTTGAGTGTAGCCCATGAGGGCCTAGAGAGGTATCTCTGGTTAAAAGCGTGTGCTGCTCTTCAGAGACCATATAGAGAGATAGGAAGCCGGAATCTAGAGAACTCACTAGCGTGAACACTGACTTCAGAATAGAGTATTGGCCTCTTCTGAAGAGCAGAGACCTAGGTACTGTGGTCACTGTCTTTCCTCGGATGTGCCTCAGCAATGTGACATAGAGACTGCACTTCCAGAGCTTCTGAGGGACACCAATCATATCTGAACCCTAGCCTGCAGAAGGATGGCTCATTCATAGTATACTAACCAAGACTGAATAGACATGAAACACTTTACTCATCCTCCAGATGGATGTGACAAAGCCCTGGTTAGCAGAGGATATTGTTTGTAAAGAGAGAGAGAGAGAGAGAACAAGTGCCTCATAAAACCTTAATAACAGTGTAATTCTAATGTAGTCAGGAAATCAATACTTTTGGATGGGGGTTTTAAGCTGGGATTTCATGTAACCCAGGCTGTCCTCAAACTTTGTGGGTAACAAAGGCTGGCCTGGTACTCCCAGTGCTCCTGCCTCTGCCTCTCAAGTGCTAGGATTATAGACATGTGTTACCAGGCCCAGAGAGAATCAATTATTCCTTTTTGTTGTTATTATTGTTGTTGTTTTTTGTTTGATTTTTATGTGCATTGCTGTGAGCATGTCAAATCCCCTGGAACTGGAGTTATAGACAGTTGTGAGCTGCCATGTGGGTGCTGGGAATTGAACCCAGATCCTCTGGAAGAGCAGCCAGTGTTCCTAAACACTGAACCATCTCTCCAGCCCCAATTGTTCTTTTTCCTTTTTTTTTCTTTTTCTTTTTTTGATAACCTATTTTACAGATGCTATGCTCTTTATTTTATTTTGCATCAGGGTCGTAGCCCTGACTGGTTAAGTAGACTAAGCTGGTCTTGAACTCAGAGATCCTTCTACCTCTGCCTCCTGAGTGTTAGGATTAAAAGTGTTCACTACCATGACTGACCTGGTGCTACTGTATTATTCTAATATTTGGTATTACGCCGAGGAATTTTGTTCTTAGTTTGCCTTATAGGGTCTAAATCCTTATGTTGATAAACTCTTTGCATTGGCAGTGCTCTAGATGTTCTTAAGTATGAAGGAGTTGACATGGAGTTGCTAGCCAGTGCTGTTCCCGAGTCCTTGAAGAAGTATACTGCTTATAGAGAGCTGGCCAGAAGACTGAAAATAGAAGGTAAAAGGGAGTTGTTTTTCTTCAATGCTTGTATTCTCTTTTCTGGATGTACAGATTATGAATGAGCAGTAAACCTATCTAACTACTTGCTGAATATAGTGATGCATGCCTGAGGATACTAAGCAGTATACTAAGATATATAGTATCTTATATATATACTAAGATATATAGATACTAAGCAGTGAAAAGGGCACAGAACAGGATGATTATGGGAATGGTAGGAAAATTTGATTGATAGTGCTGTTTATACAGGAAAAGACCTTTACTCTTTGGGGAACAACCAGGGTGGTAAGAATGGTGCATTCCATGCAGGGTTGGCGTTCTCTTCCAATTCCACAGAGGTCTATCAGCTTACCATGCTTTGGCTGTGTGTCTGGAATGGCCATATGTTGACTGCCATTGCATTGTGTAATTTTATAAAAGGCTAGCAATGAAAAGAAACCTGTCAGAAATTCTAGAAGCATTTTTCCAAATGACCCATTATTAAAAAATTAAATTTGATTAAAAAGTAACCCTGATGGGGCTGGAAAGATAGCTCAGTGGTTAAGAGCACTTGGTGCTCTTCCAGAGGACTAGAGTTCATTCAGTTCCCAGCACCCACGTCACACCTGTAACTTCAGCTCCGAGGGATCCACAGGCACCTGCACTCACGCACACATAGCCCAGACTCATGGTTAAAAATAACTTGTGAAATCTTAAAAAATAAAACTCGTCACCCAGTACTAGTGACACCCTATAAGAAGAATACAGACTTTATTTCGCCATTATGACTTCTCTACTAAAGAGCTTCATTAGATATTTAGGGTGTAGCACTGGAAACAGCTGCTTAGATTACTTTTTTTTAACTTGGTGCACAGCTTTACTTTGTTCAGTAAATACTAGATTCCAGTTAGCATAGTCCAGAAGCATTTATCATTAACTTGTTTCCAGGAAATAATTCAACCATGACATAGCTGTTCTTGCTCTGTGAAGACCAGTACTTAAAAAATTCCAGCACCCACTTGAGGTTTAGAAGAAACCACTTTGGGTTAAAGTACAACATATATGGGTAATTTTCAAGTTGCCACTTTAATATCCCAACCTTACAAGTTTCTTTTAATCTTTTTTATTTTTAATTTAATTTAATTTTTTTAAAGATTTATTTATTTATTATGTATACAACATTCTGCCTGCATGTANCACAGAGATCCGCCTGCCTCTGCCTCCCAAGTGCTGGGATTAAAGGCATGCGCCGCCACCACCCGGCGCATATTTTATTTTTTAAAAAGCTTTATCTGGCTACGAATTTGGAAGTTGAAACTCTAAGGTTAGGCAGCTCCCTCTGTTTGAACTCTGCTGATGCTTTTTTAGGGTATTATAACCCATCAGATCGATTCACGGTGGCATTTAATTTGAGTGTAGCCCATGAGGGCCTAGAGAGGTATCTCTGGTTAAAAGCGTGTGCTGCTCTTCAGAGACCATATAGAGAGATAGGAAGCCGGAATCTAGAGAACTCACTAGCGTGAACACTGACTTCAGAATAGAGTATTGGCCTCTTCTGAAGAGCAGAGACCTAGGTACTGTGGTCACTGTCTTTCCTCGGATGTGCCTCAGCAATGTGACATAGAGACTGCACTTCCAGAGCTTCTGAGGGACACCAATCATATCTGAACCCTAGCCTGCAGAAGGATGGCTCATTCATAGTATACTAACCAAGACTGAATAGACATGAAACACTTTACTCATCCTCCAGATGGATGTGACAAAGCCCTGGTTAGCAGAGGATATTGTTTGTAAAGAGAGAGAGAGAGAGAGAACAAGTGCCTCATAAAACCTTAATAACAGTGTAATTCTAATGTAGTCAGGAAATCAATACTTTTGGATGGGGGTTTTAAGCTGGGATTTCATGTAACCCAGGCTGTCCTCAAACTTTGTGGGTAACAAAGGCTGGCCTGGTACTCCCAGTGCTCCTGCCTCTGCCTCTCAAGTGCTAGGATTATAGACATGTGTTACCAGGCCCAGAGAGAATCAATTATTCCTTTTTGTTGTTATTATTGTTGTTGTTTTTTGTTTGATTTTTATGTGCATTGCTGTGAGCATGTCAAATCCCCTGGAACTGGAGTTATAGACAGTTGTGAGCTGCCATGTGGGTGCTGGGAATTGAACCCAGATCCTCTGGAAGAGCAGCCAGTGTTCCTAAACACTGAACCATCTCTCCAGCCCCAATTGTTCTTTTTCCTTTTTTTTTCTTTTTCTTTTTTTGATAACCTATTTTACAGATGCTATGCTCTTTATTTTATTTTGCATCAGGGTCGTAGCCCTGACTGGTTAAGTAGACTAAGCTGGTCTTGAACTCAGAGATCCTTCTACCTCTGCCTCCTGAGTGTTAGGATTAAAAGTGTTCACTACCATGACTGACCTGGTGCTACTGTATTATTCTAATATTTGGTATTACGCCGAGGAATTTTGTTCTTAGTTTGCCTTATAGGGTCTAAATCCTTATGTTGATAAACTCTTTGCATTGGCAGTGCTCTAGATGTTCTTAAGTATGAAGGAGTTGACATGGAGTTGCTAGCCAGTGCTGTTCCCGAGTCCTTGAAGAAGTATACTGCTTATAGAGAGCTGGCCAGAAGACTGAAAATAGAAGGTAAAAGGGAGTTGTTTTTCTTCAATGCTTGTATTCTCTTTTCTGGATGTACAGATTATGAATGAGCAGTAAACCTATCTAACTACTTGCTGAATATAGTGATGCATGCCTGAGGATACTAAGCAGTATACTAAGATATATAGTATCTTATATATATACTAAGATATATAGATACTAAGCAGTGAAAAGGGCACAGAACAGGATGATTATGGGAATGGTAGGAAAATTTGATTGATAGTGCTGTTTATACAGGAAAAGACCTTTACTCTTTGGGGAACAACCAGGGTGGTAAGAATGGTGCATTCCATGCAGGGTTGGCGTTCTCTTCCAATTCCACAGAGGTCTATCAGCTTACCATGCTTTGGCTGTGTGTCTGGAATGGCCATATGTTGACTGCCATTGCATTGTGTAATTTTATAAAAGGCTAGCAATGAAAAGAAACCTGTCAGAAATTCTAGAAGCATTTTTCCAAATGACCCATTATTAAAAAATTAAATTTGATTAAAAAGTAACCCTGATGGGGCTGGAAAGATAGCTCAGTGGTTAAGAGCACTTGGTGCTCTTCCAGAGGACTAGAGTTCATTCAGTTCCCAGCACCCACGTCACACCTGTAACTTCAGCTCCGAGGGATCCACAGGCACCTGCACTCACGCACACATAGCCCAGACTCATGGTTAAAAATAACTTGTGAAATCTTAAAAAATAAAACTCGTCACCCAGTACTAGTGACACCCTATAAGAAGAATACAGACTTTATTTCGCCATTATGACTTCTCTACTAAAGAGCTTCATTAGATATTTAGGGTGTAGCACTGGAAACAGCTGCTTAGATTACTTTTTTTTAACTTGGTGCACAGCTTTACTTTGTTCAGTAAATACTAGATTCCAGTTAGCATAGTCCAGAAGCATTTATCATTAACTTGTTTCCAGGAAATAATTCAACCATGACATAGCTGTTCTTGCTCTGTGAAGACCAGTACTTAAAAAATTCCAGCACCCACTTGAGGTTTAGAAGAAACCACTTTGGGTTAAAGTACAACATATATGGGTAATTTTCAAGTTGCCACTTTAATATCCCAACCTTACAAGTTTCTTTTAATCTTTTTTATTTTTAATTTAATTTAATTTTTTTAAAGATTTATTTATTTATTATGTATACAACATTCTGCCTGCATGTATGCCCACACGCCAGAAGAAGGAGCCAGATCTCATTACAGATGGTTGTGAGCCACCATATGGTTGCTGGGAATAGAACTCAGGACCTCTGAAAGAGCAGCTGGTGATCTTAACCACTGAGCCATCTCTCCAGCCCCTTAATTTTATTTTTATTTATATTTTATGTTTGCTTCTATGTGTGTATGCACATGTATGTAGGTGCTCATGGAGGGCAGAAGAGGGTGTTGGATCCTCTAGAACTGGAGTTACAGACTTCAGATATGAACTGTGTGATATGGGTGTTGGAAACCAAAGGATCTTTTATAAGAGCAGCAAGCGCTTTTCACCACTCTCCAGTGATTTGTTTGTTTGAGACATGGTCTCATGTAGTGCAGGCCATCCCAAACTCCTAAGCAGCTGAGGATGACCTTGAGCTCTTAGATCTCCTAAGTGCCACGATTGCCAGTGTATGCCACTCACTGTACCTGGTTTTGTACAGTGGTGGAAGATGATGGTTGATACCAGTTGTCAGCTTGGTTAGGATGTAGAGTCTCCCAAGGACACAAGCATGCCAGACAAGCCCTCTGCCAACTAAGCTACATGCCAGCCCCTAAACAAAATTCTTGAGGGCAGAAGTCAGTGTCACGTTGTATTATCTTTCTTGTTTTGCAATTTATATCTGAGAGATTAAAATAAATGTGCCCATGGCCATATGCAAGATCTCAGCTATCCATGTATTAACATAGTTACTCTCTTGTTGCTGTGACAGAGTACCTGGCAAAAAGCCACTCAAGGGCAGGAGAGATGGCTCAGTATTTAAGAGCACTGACTGCTCTTCCAGAGGATCCAAGTTCAATTCCCAGCACCCTCATGGCAGATCACAACTATCTGTAACTCCAGTTCCAAGACTTCTGACCCCTCCATACATGCAGGCAAAACACCAAATAACATAAAATAAAAATAAATTATTAAAAAAAACACTCAAGGAAGGGTTTATACATGCAAACTTTAGAGAATTAACCTGGAGTGTTATTAATCCGAATGAGTCTGCTTTGGCTCATGACTTGAGGAGACAGAGTCCATCCCAGTGGGAAGGGCATGGTAGCGAGAGCAGCTGCCCTATGGTGTGCTGCATATGAGGCAGTTAATCGGAGCGCATCCACACTCAGAAGCAGAGATGCCAGCACTCATTTCCTCTCTCCTTTCTGTTGAGTCCAAGGCCACAGCCAGTGGGGTGATACCACCTGCATTTAGGTGGGTTTTCCTTTGCCTTTAAACCATTTTGGAAACATTCTGGCAGGCATGCTGGGAAGTTTCTGTAGTGATTTTAAATCTTGTCAAATTGATAATCAGTATTAATCACCACTGTAGCACGATTAATGAAAACCCAGAGGCAGATATTGGGGCTTAGTCTGAAGGTCAGGAAAGCAAAGCAGCCAGCCACTGGCTCTTACTTCTACCTCAGTCTGAAATGGCAATCCTGCCTCCAGGAGTCTCAGAATGAGACTGTGTTTTACTCTCTGATCTTCAGGCAAGCTTTATTTATTAAAATACAAATGAAAATCATTACACATCATGTTACATTATACCCTGAGGGCTTTTATGAATCATAAAATTATGCCAGGTATAGTGAAGCATTCCTGTGTAATCCCAGCGCTTGGGAACTGAGGCAGGGATTGTAAAAGGTCTTCCTGGCCAACTCAGTAAGACAATGTCTAAAAAGTATAAAAGGGGCTAGGGACATAACTCAGTAGTAATGGTAGAGTGTGTGTCTTCTTGCCCTGCATTCACGATGCCCTGAGACCTGGTCTTAATCACCAGTACCAAAACCAGACAGCTTTATTTCTTATCTTATTTATTTGTTTGTTTGTTTGTTTATTTTTCGAGAAAAGGTTTCTCTGTGTAGCTTTGGGGCCTTGTCCTGGAATTTACTTGGTAGCCCAGGCTGACCTTGCAGATCTGCCTGCCTCTGCCTCCCGAGTGCTGGATTTAAAGGCGTGCGCCACCACCACCCAGTTTGGCGTTATTTTTCTAAGAATAAAATGCTTGATAAAATAATTGCCAAGCTCTCTTTATAACATTACTTCTCAATAAAAACCTTAACTAAATTACATAAGTTAGGTTTGCCAACCAAGAACCCCCACTTCTGAAAATGATTGCTTTGGGGCCGGGAGCATAGCTGAGTAGTAGAGCTGTTTATCAGGCATGTGTAGGCCGTGGGGTTAATCCCTGGGACTACACACACAGCTTCACATGAAAATAACTTGGAGAAACAGCCCATCCTTAGGACTTAACATTTGCACTGACACGGTCAGATTCAGCTGGGCGTGATGGCAGACCCTGTAGTCTTACTACCCCTTTGCCAGTGGAGGCTGGATGACAGACAATCAGTAGTTTAAAGTCGCCCTTAGCTATATGTAGTACAGCTCCGTGATACCCTTCAGTTTCTTCACCTCAAAAAGGATACCAACCAGGAATTCAAGGTCAGCCTCACTGCAAGTTTACATGAAATTATCTGCCCTACCTGTCTCAGAGTATCAAGTATTGAATGAGGTGATGCATGCCAAAGCTGTTTGTAAATAGTAAAGGGTTATACAAACACAGTTATGTATCATAATAGAATTCTCATTTTTTTTTACCAGCTACTTATGAATCAGTATTGTTGTATCAACTACAAGAAATAAAGGAGGTCCAGCGAGATGAAGCTTTCCAACTGCCACAAGACTTAGATTATCTAACAATTAAGGATGTGTCGTTGTCCCAAGAAGTTCGAGAGAAGCTACACTTGAGTCGCCCACAGACAGTAAGCAAACAAGCAATGGGGAAAAACAAGGTAGAAGCTAAGCCAGAAAGGGCTGGTGCTTTATTTTAATCCTGGACTTAGAATGGTCACATGAGTGATCTTGATAAACCTAATCTTGGGGCTGGAGTGTTGGCTCTAGAGCTAAGAGTCCTTGCTGCTTTGCAAAGGACCCTGGTTTGGTTCCTATGGTGGCTCCCAAGTGACTCCAGTTCCAGGGAATTTGATGCTCCCTTCTGACCTCTGAGGGCACTGCACATACATGGTGTACTTATGTACATTCAAAAACACTCATGATCTGGGCAGTGGTGGCACACACCTTTAATCCCAGTACTCGGGAGGCAGAGGCAGGCAGATCTCTGAGTTTGAAGCCACCCTGGTCTACAGAGTGAGTTTTAGGACTGGCTCAAAAAGAAAACAAAAAAAAAAAACACTCATGCACATGACAATAACCTAGAAAGAAAATTTTTCTTTAAAAATAAATGTTTTTTATTCTAACCCTGTGCTAAAGCATTGGTACACACCCTCTTATTGTACAGCCACTGAGGCAAAGCAGTGTAATGTTAGCATAATGTTTTCTCATCTAAAACAAAAACCAAAACCAAAACCGATTCTTTCCCTCCCTCCCAGTAATTATGAAAAGACAATAACTGAGCTACAGGGGGACTTTGTGCTCTCCTCCCCTCCTCCCCTCCCTCACTCCATCATGAGATTTTGCCTGGCTTGAACTTAGGCAAGCCTTGTCTGTTGTGTTCTGAAAACACTGCTTCCTTTAAGTGATCCACTCTTAGCATCTTTCCACCCCTCCACGATCCCTGAGCTTGGAGGGAAGAGTGTTGGTACAGATGTCTCGTTTAGGACTGAGCACTCCAAAGTCTTGTGTTTTCTGCATGTTAACCAGTTGTGAATCTGTGTTAATTGCCATCTATACCACATTATTTTCTTTCTTAAAAAAATGGGGGGGTTGTATATGTATGTTTTCCCTACATGTGCCTATGCACAGTACATGCATGTCTGGTGCCTGTGAAGGTCAGAAGAGAGCATCAGATTCAGATTCCCTGGAACTGGAGTTATAGATGGTTGAGCCAGTCACCTTGTGAGTGTTAGGAGTGGAACTAGTTGAACTAATGTAGTCCTGGCTCTGTAGACCAGGCTGGCCTAGAACTCAGAGAATCACCTGCTTCTACCTCCTGAGCTCTGGGCTTAAAGGCTTTCTAATGGCCACCATCACCCAGCTCTCAGATAATTTTTAATAGCTGGGTGTGATGGCACCTGCCTGTAGTCCTATCAACATGGGAAATTTGATGTGTTTTTATGTGCCATAGCTCACTTTGGTTCTTTCATCATTTTAATTCCTAGATTGGGGCTGCTAGTCGTATACCTGGAGTGACACCCGCTGCCATTGTCAATCTGCTCAGATTTGTGAAGACCACTCAGCAGAGACAGGCAGCAGTGATGGAACACCAAACCAATTAGTACTTATGTGATACAAAGAAACTTCCAAACAGAATTGTAACTTTCATTTCATAGAGGACTTTTAGAAAGAGGGTTTAGAGACTATAAAAGGAGATAAAAATAATACCTGTGAGAATAGCATTGTTAGATTATTTTAGATTTGTCCTTATAAGACAAAGGTTACAGTTGTACTTTTTTTATGTATGTAGGCAAAATACTTCAAAACATCAATAGGTCATGTAGCATTCATCAAAGGGTAATAATTAAGCCAAAACTAAACCTGAAACTGAGTGTTGGTACAGATTTTAAGTAATCCCATCTATTAACAGGTTGAAGCTGGGCTGGGCAGTGGTGATGCACACCTTTAATCCCAGAACTCGGGACACAGAGAAACCCTGTCTCCACAGACCTGGTCTCTAAAGAGCCACTTCCAGAGCCTATGCCCCTTGGCCTGCCCACTTCTGTCAGTTACGCAGAAGCGCTTTTCCTGATACTCTGGATACTCATTCTCTGAAGCTCTTCCATTCCTGCCTGTTCTCTTTTAGTCAAGTGTATTTCTCCCTCTCTTTTCAGCTCCCTCTTCCTGGCAGTAAAACTGTCCTTGAGCTCTAGAAACAAAAAGTATTCAGTGGCAGGAGATAGCCCAGAGTCTTTCGCCTGCAGAAGACCTGAGTTTGGTTCACAGCACCCACATCAGCCTGATGCCTGTAACTGCAGTCCAAGGGGTCTGGTGCTCTCTTCTGACCTGCACTAGTACCCAGACCTCCTTTGTGCCCCTCCCCAAATAAAATCTTTGAGGGGAAGTTTGCTCTTTTCCAGTTCCAGGCTCTTCAGGAACCTCCGGTTACTGGGTAGACATTGCCAAACCTAAGAACCATACAAATATAACCAGCCCAGAAATTGCACAAAGAAACCCAACTATAAAGATAAAATCTCAGGGAGGTTGGCTGCAGATGCCTGATAAGCATCCTGAGACTACAGAAGAAGACAAGCAGTGCCCATTTGGTGAGTGGACATGCTGAGTGTATCGAGGCCCTAGTGAAGGCCTGTCTGCCAATATGGAGACTGATGAATTTATGTGATAACCCCATCCCCCATATTGTGTGCAGATGGCTAGTCTACTGTCCTATGATGTTTTTACAGGTAAACTTAAGATGGGGAAAATTTTTTCAATTTGTAGATTTTCTACTCTTAAGCCCATATGTAAAGTTAATTTGGTATTTTTTACTCATAAAGCACACCAGATCACAGGCTTAGTCTTGTCTGCTTACTGTGGTTAGCAAACGGTGATTCAAGTCCTAAACTAGGATGAAAAATGAAGACTGAACTGGGCAATGGTGGCATACACTTTCAATCCCAGCACTGGAAAGCAGAAGAAGATGGATCTCTATGAGTTCAAGGCCAGCCTGGTCTACAGAACGGGTTCTAGGACAGCCAAGTTTACACAGAGAAACCGGTTTCGAAAAACTCCAAAAAAAGAAAAATGAAGACTATAAAACCACCCCGATTCACTCAGATGTTGTTTTCCTCTTTTGAGAACAGTTTTCAGCTGGTGTGCTATCCCAGCATTATACACGTCATCCTAATACTGGGAAAGTCAAGGGAGAACAGGAGAAATGGGTCAGCAGGTAAGTGCAATGGCTGCTTTTTCAGAGGACAAGGGATCAAGACGCGATCCAACACCTACCTGGCCTTCATGGCCATGTGATACACAGGCATACATGTAGGCCCAGCACCCATATGCATAATACTTTTCTTTTTAATTTTAATTTGACAGGTAGCAGGAGGCTCAGAAATTCAAAGTTATTGTCAGTTTGAGGCTAATCTGGACTACATGAAACTCTGCCTCGGGTGTGGGTGGGTGAGGGCTGGATGCCCATGCAGTTTCTAATTCTGGAATTAATTGTGTAGGTTCAAAGCTGACCCAGAACATTTAAATCTTAGATTTCAGTTCTTTGGAAATTTTCAATAGTCATTAGTTTTGAACATTAGTGAAAGTACTATAAAACAAAAACGTATTTTGTAAGCTGGTTTAAAGGAGGTTAAAGGTGGTCATATTTCATACAATAAAAATGTTTGCTGATCCAACTGACCTGGCCATGATTTAACATTAATAAAGCAATCTATAATTACTGATGAATCGTGTCTAGTAATGACATATCCTTTCTTTACTGGTACAGGGATAGTATGTGCTGCATTGTGGTGACCAATGTGGGTCCCTTGACTAGCCTTTATGGGTAGACTAGGGGATGAATAGAACTAAATGGGCCAGAGGGTTCTGTTTGGGTTTTCTTTGGGGAGGGGGTTGAGACAAAGTTTCTCTGTAACTTTGGTGCCCGTCCTGGAATTTAGCTCTTGTAGACCAGGCTGGCCTCGAATTCACAGAGGTCCGCCTGCCTCTGCCTCCCAAGTGCTGGGATTAAAGGTGTGCACCACCATTGCCTGGCCCTGTCTGGGCCATTTTGTTTCTTTAATGCTAGCAGGGCTGTTAGCCTAGGGAGAAGCCCCGTGTTTGCTTAGGCTTCTGCTAGAAGTTAGTGTTCCAAGGCCTCTAGTCACTTTGGCCCTATATCTAAGGTCTGATTATGGGGGAGGCAACCAAATATTTTGTTATATATAATTTGGCACCACTATTTGAATGTAGTTCAATTTCTTAGATTTGCTTGTTCATCTAGTTTTAGTCTTTCCAGGTCAGGTCAGGGTCTATTGATTTAAAATTTATTTTTATGTGCATTGGTGTTTTGTCTGTATGAATGTGTGAACATGCCAGATCCCCTGAAACTGGAGTTACAGTTGTGAACTGTGTGGGTAGTGGGAATTGAACCCAGGTCCTCTGGAAGAGCAGCCACTGTTCTTAAGTGCTGAGTAACCTCTTCAGCCCTGATACCTTTCAAGATGTAGCTTTTATTTTAATCAATACCATGTGTGTATACAAATACAAAGAATACATAGACTTAGCCAGGCATGGTATGTGACAGCATTTGACAATTGAGCATTACTTGGACTGTACAGTGAAAATAAAGTGTAGTGTACACCTATAATTCCAAGACTTGAGAGACAGGATTGCTCAAATTGGAGGCAGAGAACACAGCAAAACAGAGCCAGGCTAGCCTGTAATCCCAGTGTTGGGGAGGCAGAGACAAGAGGAAAGCCACAAATGTCTACCTAGTACCTACCTAGAAAGTTCCAAACAAGCCAGAGCCACATAGCAATATGTGATCAAAAGTTGGAGCGTGAAGTAGGGAGAGATGGCTCAACAGTTAAAATCACTCACTACTTTTTTCAGAGGACAAGAGTTGGACTTGCCTCAAAAAGGGAAGCCATGCCAGGTGGTGGCATGGGCCTTTAAATAATCCCAGCACCAAGGAGGCAGAGGCAGGTGGCTATCTAAATTCAAGGCCAGCTGGTCTACCGAAGTTCCTGTC
>LOEQ01002313.1:134847-146517 GCA_001685075.1 Bramus lutescens | reverse complement strand
GGACCTTTGGAAGAGCAGTCAGTGCTCTTAACTGCTGAGCCATCTCTCCAGCTCAATGTTGTTAGTCTTTATAATAAGATCCATGGGGGAGCAGGGCGGTGGTGCTGCCCACGCAGTGTCCCCACACAGAAAAGCCTAAAATGCTTCCTGTTGGTACAAGGTATTCATGCACTGTTGGGTAAACTCAACTTTTCCATGGCAGGTAGATATGATTTCCTCAGCAGTAGCTGTAGTTTTCCAGTTACAAACTGGGGTCTACTTCACGTCTAGTGGCTCTTATCCTAATCCTAGTTACTTGAGATGCTGAGTTTGAAAGGCTACAGATTTAAGGCCAGCTTGTACTACAGAATGAGACCTTGTCTCAGAAACCTCAAAATTAATAGATAGATACAAATAAAAAAAAATAAAAGTAGAAGAAGACTGAGGATATAGTTTAGTGGTACAGTACTTGCCTGGCATATGAAAAGCCCCGGCTCATTCCCCAGTACTATAAGAGTAAATAAATAGGGGGCTGGAGAGACAATGGTTCTGAGCACTCGCTTGAAGAGGGCATGGGTTCAGTTCCTAGCACCCACATCGCAGCTCACAACCACCTATGAGTTTCAGGAGATTCAATACCCTTCGCTGGTCTCTTCAGATATTGAATGCATGTGATGAACATACATATACATATATAAATAAACAAAATTAAACAAAAATAGAGTTGGCGGTACATGCTTGTAATCTCAGCACTCAAGAGTGGGGGCCGGGGACTGGAGAGATAACTTCAGTGGTTAAGAGCACTTGCTGCTTTTGCAGAGGACCAGGGTTCAGTTCCTAGCACATGCAACTTCAGTCCCAAGGGAATCCAATGCCTTCTTCCAGCCTACAGGGGCACTGTGCAAACATATGGTGCACAGATATATATGTAGACAAAACACCTATACACATAAAAATAAAACTCAGAAATCAAAAAAGAAAATAGTAGAGGCAGAGGATCAGGAAATCAAGGTCATCCTGGGCTACAGAGAGAATTCAAAGCCACCCAGGCTACTCGAGATGTGATCCTAAAAGCAAAATAAAACTTAAGTTTTAGGGAGAGAAAGGCAGGTGGATGTTTATGAGTTTAAAGCCACCCCCTCTCTATTGATAATATTTAAAGTTTTTTTTTTTTAAAAAAATTTGTCAAACACTTAGGGTCAACAATGGCCAAAATATCCCTGTCTCATATAACCTAAAATCTATAAATTTAGGAGACAGAATTTCTGCTGAACTGGGTTTGGTGGTAGACACCTTTAACCCAGTGTTCAAGAAGCAGAGGCGGGGATCTCGGAGTTAAGGCCAGTTGGGTGTATAGAGAGAGTGTGGGACAGTCAGAGATAATCCTGAACTGATCCTCTTACTCTGACTTGTGTGCAGTGGTGGGAGTCAAGCCCACGGTTTCATGTAGGGCAAGCACCAACTGAGCTACATCTGCACCCTATTTACTTCTGCATGTATGCTTTTTTTTTTTTTGGACAGGGTCTCATGTAGTCCAGATTGACCTCAAACTACGTACCAAAAGAAAACCTTGAATTCATGGTCCTTGTACTTCTGGCTCTCAAGTGCTGGGATTACTGGCAAGTACCACCACACTCAGTTATGCAGTGCCAGAGATCAAACCCACAGCTTCAAGCATGCTAGGTAAGGACTCTTCCAGTTAAGCTCCCTCTACAGCCTTATTTTCTTATTTTGTTTATCTATTTGTGAGACGGTCTCACTATGTAGCCCTGGATGGCCTGGGACTAGAAACGCAGACCGGCAGTCTCTGCCTCCCAAGTACTGGGACTAAAGGTGTTCACCCTTACAACCAGCTTCCTGTTTTACCTTTTTTTGTTTTGAGACAGGGTTTCTCTGTGTAGTGCTGGTTGTTCTGGAACTTCATCTGTAGACCAGGCTGGCCTCGAACTCACAGAGATCTACCTGCCTCCAGAGTGCTGAGATTAAAGGTTTGCTCTACTACTGCCCAGCCCTGTATTATTATTAATAGTCCATGTTACAGATCAATCTAAAAATGCAACTTTGGTATTAATAAATAAAATTAGCTGGGTGGTGGTGGCACACACCTCTAATCCAAGCACTTGAGAGGCAGAGGCAGGCACATCTTTGTGAGTTTGAGGCCAGTCTGGTCTACAAAGCGAGTTCCAGGACAGACAGGGCTACACACAGAAAACCTGTCTTGAAAAAACCCATAAACAAACAAACAAACAAATAAAATTAAAACTGATTTTTGTGTAGAAAATTGATATTGATTCTCAGTTTTATACCTAGGGCAGTTTCTTGAAGTAACTTCCTAGTGTCTATACTTTTAATTCCACTAATAAAAAGATGGCACAGGTCCCGTGTGGTTGACCTTTAATCCCAGCACTCGGGAGGCAGAAGTAGGTGGATCTCTGTGAGCTGGAAGCAATCCTAGTTTACAAACTGAATTCCAGGAAAGCCAGAGTTATATAAAAGAAAGGCCCTGTTTTCACTCACCACCACCTTTTTTTTTTTTTAAAGATGGTGGGATTTCTCGGGGCTTCCACATTATTAGAGAAAGAAGCTGTACCCACTGCCACCTGTCCTCCCTACACTGCCAAAGAAATCAGAAATAGTCGAGTAACAAAAAGATATTTCGGGGTTGGAGAGATGGCTCAGTGGTTAGGAGCACTGGCTGCTCTTTCAGAGGTCCTGAGTTCAATTCCCAGCAACCNNCCTGAGTTCAATTCCCAGCAACCATATGGTGGCTCACAACCATCTGTAATGAGAACTGGTGCCCTCTTCCGGCATGTGGGCATACATGCAGGCAGAATGTTGTATACATAATAAATAAATCTTAAAAAAAAGATATTTCGTAATTATTTTAGATTCACAAAAAAGTTGCAAAAATATTAGAGACTTATTATATACTCATATAACATTTTTGAAAAAAAAAGTCTCAAATGACTGACAGAATATTTGTGTAGCATATTTAAGGCCCCGGGTTCAGCCCCCAGTACCCACACCCCAATTTTCTTTCTCTCCACAAAAACCCAGTGAAGCCAGGCATAGTAGCACAAGTCTGTAATCCCAGCACTCGGGCAGAAATTGGGCAAGCCTGGACTTCACAGGAAGATCCTATCTGATAAAGCAACAAAAAAGTAGATGACCTCTGCAAACAGCCAGTGTGGGTGACGCCCCGGTGCCGGTGTCTTTACAGATCCTGGCTGCTCTTTTTTTTTTTTTTAATATTTATTTATTATGTATACAATAGTCTGTCTGTGTGTATGCCTGNTGAGCCACCATGTGGTTGCTGGGAATTAAACTCAGGACCTTTGGAAGAGCAGGTAATGCTCTTAACCACTGAGCCATCTCTCCAGCCCCTGGCTGCTCTATTCTAAGACTGAATTTCAACTTAAATCCAAAATTTAAATCTATCTGGGTGTTGTCACACATCAAAGGCTTGCAATCGTAGTGCTGTGGGAGGTGGCGTTGGAGGATCGGTAATTCCACGCCAGCCTTGGTCTTCAGAGCAGTTCGGGATTAGCCTGTGCTAAATGAGATCTTCTTCTAAGTAAATGAAAACAGTCTGAGCAGATGGCTCAACTGGGTAAAAGTACTTTGCTATGAAAGTCTGACAACCCGCATTTGATCCCTAGGACACATGTAAAGATGGGAGGCGAGAACTCCACCTCCTCATATATGTTTCGGCTTCACGTGTGTCCTAGTTCGTTCTCTGTTGCTATGGAAAGGCCGGGAACAAAGCAACTGAGTACAGGGTTTGTTTGGCTAACATAACCTGGATCTCAGTCCAAAGCAGGAACTCAAGGCAGAAACTAGAAACAGAAGCCATGGAGGAGCTCTGCTTTCTGGCCTGTTCTCCATGGCTCACTTGGCCTGCTTTCTTTCTTTTTTATTGTTTGTTTCTTTTGTTTTTTTTGGAGACAGGTTTCCTCTGAGTAACAGTCCTGGCTATCCTGAAACTCCCTTTGAAGACCAGGCTGGTCTTGAATTTACAGAGATCTGCCTGCCTCTACCTCCCAAGTGCTGGGATTTGAATTTTAATGAAAGCTATTCACGGGGCCTGGTGTTAAAGAGTGCTTGTGGCCCAATGGTGAAGACCTAACTCCAAGTATCCATGTGGCAAGTCATGATGGTCTGGCACATTCTGGTAACCCCAGCTCTGTTGGGGGCAGAGACAGGAGGTATGCCAGGGCTTGCTGGCCACCTCTAGTTGAAAACACATTGGCCAGATGGTGGTGTCTAGCGCTGTGGAGGAAGAGGCAGAAGGATCTCTGTGAGTTCCAGGCCAGTCTGGTCTACAGAGTGAGTTCCAGGACAGCTAGGACTGTTACACATAGAAACTCTGTCTATAAAAAAAGAAAGAAAGAAAGAAAGAAAGAAAGAAAGAAAGAGGGAAGGAGGGAGGGAGGAAGGAAGGAAGGAAAAAATAAAAAAAAGCAGGGTGGTGGTGGTGGTACATGCCTTTAATCCCAGCACTCAAGAGGCAGGGACAGGTGGATCTCTGTGAGTTCAAGGTTAGCCTGGTCTAACAAGGGCTAGTTTCTAGGACAGGCTCCAAAGCTCCAGAGAAACCCTGTCTTGAAAAACAAAAACAAAACAAAACAAAACAAAAATCAAGAAAGAAATAAAAGAAAAAAGAAAGAAAGAGAGAAAAAAAGGAAAAGAGAAGAAAAACACATTATCTCCAGGTTCAGGGAGAGATCTGCCTCAAAGGACTAAGTTGGAGTGGTAGTGGAGGAGGACACCTAACACCTTCCTCTGGCACCTACACCAACACACACATATAGAAACATGTACACACACAGACACACACATACACACACATAGAAGCACACAGACACACACATACACACACTACATACACCAGAATTAGAAAAGCAGTTAAAGCAGTTTCTTCTTTCTTTCTTCTTTTTTGGGGTGGGGTGGGGTGGGGTGGAGGAATGACAGGGTTTCCCTGTGAAGCCTTGGCTATACTGGAACTTGCTCTTTACCAGGCTGGCCTCAAACTCACAGACATCTGCCTGCTTCTGCCCTCTAAATGCTGGGATTAAAGGTGTGCACCCCTCCCCACACAGCCTAAATACTTATCCTTATATTCACAGAGAAGTGTAATTCTCACCCCTCATCAAAGCAACTTCTCTTTGCAACAGATGAAAACAGAAAACTACAACCTAACCTATCAAAATGCAGAGAGGAGATCACGTGGTGCCCAGTTCCAATTGATACATCCACAACAGAATTCTTGCACCCAAGGCTTAGGGATCATTGTAGAAGAGGGGGCAGAAAGATTGTAAGGCCAGAAGATCAGGAAGTTTGTTTCGAGATGGCATCTCCTAGAAATGCCAGGGAAGCCTCACCCCAAAAGTCTCATCAACATGGCACCTCAGCAAGACCCGGAACAATGATGACACCAATAAAGATGCTAATGCAGAATGGGGAAAGATTGTAGGCCCTCGGCTTGAGACAGAGAGTCACAGGGCAGCTGGGGGAGGGGAAGCTGAGAGTGGGAGAGGTCGTTGACCCCCAGGAAGAGTCCACTAATTGGTCATCTAATACTTAGTGGTCAGCCCTGAGCTCATAAAGAAAAAGAGGCCACGAACTTGAGAGACAACAAGGGAGTGTCCGGGGAGTGGATGGAAGGGAGGAAAAGGGAGAGTGAAATGTGATTATAATATAATTTCAAAACATTATGATTAAAAATTACAATATGCCAGGCGGTGGTGGTGCACGCCTTTAATCCCAGCACTCGGGAGGCAGACACAGGTAGGTAAGTCTGTGAGGTTGATGCCAACCTGATCTACATGGTGAGTTCCGGGACAGCCAGAGCTATATAATGAGACCCTGTCTCAAACAAACAGAAAAAGAAAACAAAATAAAGTTATGTAATGGGATCTTTATTTTCTTAGAGAGAGAGAGAGGAAGTGATCTTTCTGACCTCAGACTTGAAGTCAGTCTGCCCCTGCCTCGCAATGACTAGGATTACAGAGGGGAACACTGTCTGACTTTGGTGACAGCCTCATAACATTTATGGTTCCTGCAGCAGTTTAACACTGATGAAAATACAGTTGAAAAGTGACTAAGCAGAACTGTGAGAAAAAATTAAGTTCTAGGATTAGGTTTTTGCTGCCGTGTGATTAGAGTGCAAGTGACTTCAAAAATTTTTCTTGGAAAAGAATAATTAGCAAGAATGTTAATTAAGGGGTAGTTTATAGTTCCACCTAGGGACCAAATAGCTTGTTAGCCTGAATACGGTCGTGTCTTTTTAATCATTGCTTTCATTTGTTCAGACATGAATGAGACCTGACATTAGAAAAGTGTTACGCCCTGGATCCAACAGTGGCCCCTGTCAATCCTGCATGCCAGAGCCAGAAACCAGAGATTGGGATTTCAGTCTCACAGTCCCAGCCTGGGCTACTTGATGAGACCTTGTCAAGGAAAAGAATGTGGACTGACAAGTTCTTGAGGCCTTGGGGAGAAGTTCTCCAGGTCCCCAGCCATCAAGAGGTTCTTAGAGACCTCCATTCTTTCTCTCTAGCTACGTCAGGTGGTGTAACTCCAGCACGAGGGGATCCAAGGCTTCTGGCTTCCGAGGGCACCCGCACTTGTGTGTGAGTGTACATACTCATGCAGATATACACACCTACGCGTAATTAAAAAATAATAAATATCTTTTTTTTTAAGTTCCAATCAGTCAATGAGCTAAATAGAGTCCGTACCATAAGTATGCCCTCCCCCACCCCAGGGAAAGCAAGAGAATTCTCCCTGCCCATCAGATGCATCTGTTACTAACTCATGGAAGTCTTATTCCGTCTCCAGTGGCTGCAGCTCTCTAGCTGAATTCTTTTGAAGTACGTACTAGAGCTCAATGTAGTAGATCATATCTTGGTGAGTGTAAAAACGAAAGAAACACAACCAAGACTTCAACAAGTGGAGGATTCCCTGCAGTGAGCAAGGAGAGCACAGGAGTTCTTCCCAAAGCAACGTCCTCTCCTAATAGAGGAAGTGCAGAGATTTTTGTTCTTATTCGGGTAGAAAAGTGTTCCAGGTTTGAGCTTGTGCAGCTGGAGATCCTAATCTAAGAAGAAAAGATGACAGACACATTTTTGGGAATGATTAGCCTACAGTCATAGATCACGTGTTTGGAGGTTAAAATGTCAGACAGGAATACCTCTCCTGGGTCTGCTCAGCCTGCATCATACAACTTCAGCTGAAAATAAAGGGAGGACACTCAGAAGAGGCCTTGGGTCAGGTGTCCGCCCTTGCTTCCTGGCTGCAGTGGCGGGCATGCTATGGAGACACGCACTGCATCACGTCAGGCTTTCAAGGTGCGTAGGCACTTGCTGACGACATGGTGAGGAGACTATGCGGGACTGAACTCCAGCAGGACAGCGGGGCTAGACTGTTTGTAGATATTTGTGAGAAATAAATCATAAGCCAGAATGAGCCTGCCCCTTCCGTCTCTTCCACCCATCCTCCTCCCTCCTTCCTCCTCCCCTTCTCTCTCCCTTTCCCTCCTCTTCTTCTGTCTCCATACAGGAGATTAAACAGAGGGTTTCATTCATGCTAGGATCTCATTAATTCTTCCATGTTGGCCTTGAATTTGGAACTTCTTTCAGCTTCCTAATTAGGTGAGATTACAGGCCTGTACCATTGGGTTTGGCTCAAGCTTGGTTATTATTATTATTTTATTGAGACAAGGTCGCCCTGTACATTCATGGCTGGCCTGAAACTTCCTATTTAGATGGGGCTGATTTTGAAATCACAGAGATCCACCCATTGTTGCCTTCCGAGTGCTGGGACTGGAGGTGTGAGCCACGAAGTCTGACCTTCTGGTTCCTACTCCTCTTCTTGGTCTTTGCCTTTCTTGAATCCCTGTGGTGCTCGAGGGAGAGTAGTGCTCATTTAGATAAACACTGTAGGAAGCTGCTCTTTTACTCCAAGTGACATCACAGACTAGACTAAAAGTCGGGATGGAGTCACTCATAATACACTTCCAGGTTACCCAACCAAAACTGAGCTGTTTATCTGATCTTTGCGGAATCAAGAAATCAGGATGAAGGTCATAACAGCCTGAGCAGGTGTGGTGGTCCACACCTGTTGTCCCAGCAGTGGGAAGGTGGAGGCAGGAGGATCAGAATCTTGAGCCCAGCTTGGGCTATGTACATGCATACACATACAGAGATAATATAGATTGTTGCTCATTTCTCCAAGCTGGAAAATGTCAACGTCCCTTGTGCTTTCCTGCACACACAAAAGAGGTATCCTAATGCTAATTCATCTCCTAATTATAAAATCCCTAGTCACAACGAAAGTAACTTTAGGGGGCTGGAGAGAGGGGTCAGCAGTTAAGGAGTACTTGCTGCTCTTGCAGAGGGTTCAGGTGTGGTTCCGAGGCCCACATCAGGAACACAATAGTCTAACTCCAGTTCCAGAGTATCTGCAGCCTTCTTCAGGACTTCTAGAACACCGGCACACATGTAACATACATACATACATCCAGACACATCTACACATAAAACAAGAATAAACAGGGTGTGGTTGCACACACCTCTAGTCTCAGCACTTGAAAGTAGGCGGTGGCAGGTGGATCTCTGTGAGTTCAAAGCCAGTCTGCTTTAAATAGAGTGTTCCAGGCCAGCTAGGTCTACATAAGGAGATCCTTTTTCAAAATAAAATAAAATAGATAATTTTTTAAATCATTGATTAGATTTTTTTAATCTTTAAATTTTATTTGCATTGGTGTTTTGCTACATGTATGTCCATGTGAGGATGTCAGATCTTGGAGTTACAGACAGTTGTCAGCTGCCATGTGGGTACTAGGACTTGAACCCATGTCCTCTGGAAGAGCAGTCAGTGCTCTTAATGACTGAGCCATCTCTCTTGCCCCTGATAAATCGTTTGTTTGTTTGTTTGTTTTTGTTTTTATTCAAGACAGGGTTTCTCTGTGTGACAGTTCTGACTGTCCTGGAACTTGATTTGTAGACCAGGCTGCCCTTGAACTCACCTAGATTTGCCTGCCTCTGCTCCTCCGGGACTAAAGGTGTGTGGCATCACTGCCTAGAGGTTTGTTTTATTTTATGTGTATGAGTGTTTTGCCCGAATGAGTATATTTGCATCACATGCACGCCTGGTGCTGCAGTCCAGAAGGCAGCATCAGACCATGGACTGGAGTTACAAATGACTGTGAGCCACCATGTGAGTGCTAGGACTTAAACCTGGGTCCTCTGGGGAGCAGCCTGTGCTTTTAGCCACAGACCAATTTCTCCAGCCTTCTTAATTTTCATCTTTTTTTTTTAACTACTTTTTTGAGTCAGAGTCTTACTCTATAGCTTAGATTATCTGGGAGCTCTCTGAGTAGTGGCGCTAGACTATGAACTCGTGATAACTCTCTGTCCTCAGATTCTGGGAACTGGGATTATTGGGGTGAGCTACTCTGTCTCCTTTTGTTTTGCCCTTTTCAGCCTTTCTTTTTTCTTTTCTTTTCTTTTTTTTTTTGAGACAGGGTTTCTCTGTAGTTTTCAGGCCTGTCCTGGAACTATCTCTTGTACACTATGCTGGCCTCAAACTCACAGAAATCCACCTGCCTCTGCCTCCTGAGTGTTGGGATTAAAGGCGTGCGCCACCACCACCCGGCCCCTTTTCAGCCATTCTTAGTCTATAAAAGCAACCTTCTCTGCTTAGTTCACCAAAATATGATGTGCTGCCTGTTACAGAATTGAAAGGGAAGCCCAGAGCAGTGTTAGAGCATTTGCCTCGTGTGACTGAGGCTGTGGACTTAATCTTTGGCATTGGGTAAAATAAGAAAAGCTAGACCCCGAGAGATAGCTTAGTGTGTAGAAGTGTGAGCGCGGGCGCGCGTACACACACACACACACACACACACTACAACAAAGCACCATGGTACACATCTGTAATTACAGTACTTGAAAGGTAAGGGAAATGATAAAGAGTAACTACATACTGAGTTCAAGGCCAACCTGAGCTAGAAAGTGCAACTCTGGGATATAATCCTTCCTTAAGCCCAAAAATGTTTAAATTGCTGCAATTTGTTCCCTATAGCCCAAAAGCTGTGGAAAGAATTAGTCAACATGGGGATGGAAAAGTTGTAAGACACACAGGTTTGGGGAGGACTGGAGTGAACCAGTTTCTTCTGGACATACTAGGACCCCTGTGCCCCTGAGCTCCCAAGGGCCTGCACATAACAAGCCAATGTTCCAGCAGGGAAGAGGGAGGAGGCTCCTGAGCTCCACCCCTGACTGAGCCGCTGTTGACAGTTTGTGAATCCCAGGGGAGGAAGACTCAGTTTTCTTTTTATGGGGTCTCTGCTGGGTCAACCACACTCCAGTGAGTTGCCCTGCATCCATTATTGGACTCAGTGAATTATTAAAAATAAGGGGGGCTTGCGCTAAGAGTACTGGTTACGCTTCCAGAGGACCTGGTTCAGTTTCCTAGCACCCACATGACAGCTCACAACTGTCTAGAACTCCTGATCAAGGAAATCTGAAGCCTTTCCCTGGTTTCTGCGGGAGCCAAGCCCAGAAGTGCTGCATAAACATGCATGTAGGTAAAAGACCTTACACGTATTAAAAGTAAATAAATCTTTTTTGTTGTTGTTTTGTTTCTTTTTCAAGACAGGGTTTCTTTGTGTAACAGCCCTAGCTGTCCTGGAACTAGCTTTTGTAGAGCAGGCTGACCTTGAACTCACAGAGATCCGCCTGCCTTTGCCTCCTGAGTGCTGGGATTAAACCATTGCCCCGGTTTAAATAAATCTTGAAAAAGAGAAAAGAGGGAGTAGGGAGGTGGGGATGGATCTGGGAGAAATTAGGTGGAGGAGTAGGAGGTAAATTTGATCAAAAGACATAGGAAATTTTCAAATAATTAATAAAATATATTTTTACAAAGAATATGTCAACAGAGGATGGGGGGAAGACTGAACCTATTTCTGAGGCCACGGGATGAGCAGTTAATGGGGAAGTGATTAAATGGATGTATAGAAGATGAATTCATATACGATAAAATGTATCATTAATATGCCCAGTACTGAATGGGTGTAAACAGTCTAGGAGTTTATTTTAGACTAAGCAGCCCAAATAAGGTAGCTTCAGTCATCTGTCCTTATATATCAACTAAAGAGGCCACCTAATGGTGGAAAGAAGAGAAAAGAGATTTGTTCAATGTGCTCACACTGAGGTGAAGGGGTTTAGTGACCCCACACTTTGTCTCCATGGTGTTGACAGGAACTTTAGGCTCAACTAGAAGACAAATCAGAGCAAAAGGCAAGTGGTGTGCAGAATTAGAGCATCTGGGTTTCGATGTGTTCTCTGGAGACTGACGTAGCTCTGGGCCTGCAAACTGGTCTGGAGCAGTTCTCGTTGCTCAGAGGAACAAGCTGGTGTTCAAGAGATGACTGTTTCTGCTCCAGGGTGTGACCTCACTCTCCTGGTCAGTTGCCTTCGTCTGGAGTGAAATCCAGAGGTGCTCTGCCAGGTCCTGCTGTCCCTGAAACCCAAGGTGGCTCCAGAGGCAGAGATGAGGACAGATAGGAAGGTAGGCACGTCATGTTTTCATGTGACATTTAGTGCCCTCATGGGTACAAGTGAGGATGACAGGGCTTAGGGGTATACACAGGGCACTTTTGCACTCCACACACACACACACACACACACA
>LOEQ01002313.1:96297-107128 GCA_001685075.1 Bramus lutescens | reverse complement strand
TACCAAGTTTGAGGTTAGCCTGGGCTACTTAAGATCTTGTTTTAAAACAAAGAAGGCAAGGCTTGGCTACATACCAAGTTTGAGGTTAGCCTGGGCTACTTAAGATCTTGTTTTAAAACAAAGAAAGAAATAAATTACAGGTTGGGGACGTAGCTCAGTATTAGAGCCCTTATCCAGTATGCTTGTGGTCCTGGGTTTCAATGTCTAGCATCTAAAAGTAGATTTCCAGGTTATGAAGCTTAATCCAATTTTTAAAATTTACATATTTTTATTTTTTGTGTTTGTGTGTGTGTGTGCGCCACAGTATGCTAGCCGGGGTCAGAGGGCACCTTTTGGGACTTTGTTCTCTCTTTCCACCACGTGTGTTTCAGGGACCAAATGCAGGCCATCGTGCTTAGTGGCAAGTTTATTTACCACAGGACCATTTCATCAGCTCCCCGAACTAAAAACTTCGAAAATTATATAGATGAGAAAAAATTAAGAACATAAAAGTCTATAATTCTTTCATATAGACACAATCATCTAATTAGCACCTTGGTAAATATGCTCATTACTATTTGTGTATGCTTATATTTCCAAGCATGTAATTAGACATGAGATCATATTAAACATAGTTTCACAATTCACTTGTTTCGCTAACTTGCTGACACTTAAGTTAGGTCTGCTCTGTGCATGAAATAAAGTTGGGAAAAGTTTCCCAAATGCAGTGATTTATTTCAAGGGTAAATCTTAGGGAATCAGATATTCTTATCAATGTTTAGATCACCTGATATGGATACTGTGAATTGAATTTGGGTCACCTACAAGAGTAATACATGTTCTTAGCTGCGGAGCCCTTTCTCTAGCCTTTCTCACCTTGAAAACTCTCTCTTCTAAGACAGGGTTTCTTTGTGTAGCCGTTGGATGTCCTAGAACTAGCTCTTGTAGACCAGGCTGGCCATGAACTCACAGAGATCCACCCGCCTCTGCCTCTGAGTGCTGGGATTAAAGATCTTGGCTACCTACCACTGCCTGGCTGCTTTCTCTCTCTCTTTTTTTTTTGGAGACAGGGTTTTTCTCTGTGTAGTTTTGGAGCCTGTCCTGGGACTCGCTCTGTGGACCAGGCTGGCTGCTTTCTCATTTTATATGGAATCAAAATAATAATAATATAATTCTGCAGTGCCTAATTCAGTTATGTACAAACATTCATATATTTATGGTTTAAGCCCATATACAAAGCATATAATAATTTGGCCAAGATCTTTTTTGGCTCATTCCCCTAAGGGAGTACATCTTAAATTAACCCAGCTTGGCAGCACCTCTCCCTCCTCTCCTGTCTTTAGACCATTAGCACCTTGGCAGGAGGAGGAACCAGCTGAGATGTTGCCAGGCCTCTTCCCTGACAGATCGTAAGTGCAGATGAATGCTGTGAAATATTAAATGTCAGCACCAAGAAGCCCATTCAAGTATTTATATTATCCATGGCCAGGAAGTGTCAGAGAAGACTGATGTCTGCAGACGGGAACGCACGCTGCATAGACTCAGTCAGTTTTCTCTGGTCCTGAAATGTGCGATGCCTGTTGACAAAACAACTGAACATCTATCTAGGTTCCAGGCAGCAAAACTAACCATAGACAAATCATGGTTTCACCCAGGGTATCCCTGTGATTCCGGCAAGCAGGATGTTGAGGGAGGGAACTGCTACAAGTTTGAGGCTAGTCTGTTTCAAAATTAAACAAAAAAATCTTAATTTCAATTTATGGAAGGGCTTGGAAAAATACCACAAATACACTCCATGTTAACTGGAATATTGGCTGTCCGTTGGGAAACCTATGAGAAATGATTTATAAGCATGTCACATATTGTATCTCATAGTAAGATCAACCCAGTGAAGGCGACGGAGAGATGGCTCAGGGGTGAAAAGCATTTGCTGTGCAACTGTGAGGACGAGAATTTGAACGTCAGCACCCATGAGATGAGACAATCAAGGCATCCCTGAAAATGCCTATAGGGCAAGTGGAGAAGGCAGGATCGCTGGGCTTGCTAGCCTAGTCAAGGTGTGAGCTCAAGGCTCAGCGGTCCAGGGGAAGAGGGGCAGAGGACCTCTCGCTTATCACCTCTATCTGAGAGGAATGCTGAAGAACTTGAGACAACTCTTTTCTTCTTCCTCCCCTTATGGATAAGGGATACAGTATGTGCAAAGTTCTAGGTTCAGTCCCGTGTGTGTGTGTGTGTGTGTGTGTGTGTGTGTGTAAGTTTTCCTGCCTTGCTTTTGTGAACTTGGGTTAGATTTCTTTTATCTTAAACCAAATTTTTTTTCTTTACCAATGTGTCCCAGAACTAGATGGAATATGAAGTTGAACTGCTTAAGCTTCTTCTGTTATGACAGACCAAGACACACCCATTTCTTTGCCTCTCCTCTAAGTTCCTCTGTCTCCAGCTCCTTTCCCTGCTGGTGATGCTGGGAACCAACCGGGAGACTCAATCACAGTGAGGAAAGTGTTCTACCACTGGGCTGTATCAAGTATAGAAGATACAGCATAGATCTTTCTTGTCTCCCACCACTGACGAGGTTGTGTCTGTTAGGACTTGCACAAATAGGTACTTTGTATTTGTTAAAAAGATAAATTATACTATACCACAACGACTTGATTTAAATTGGTTCATTCCCGACTTTGACTAAGCTCATACGCAGGCGCTGAATCTTTTCCTAATGTCACATGGGGTAAATGTGAGCACATATACTCCACAACTATTTGCTGAGGGGATGGGAAGACAGAATTTGACTAGTGCCTCAGTTTCCAATGTGCGAGAGGTTCCCCCAAGGATCTCAGCATGTAGAGCCTTGTTAGGTTTCTGGTGGAGCCCAGGATCATACAGTTCATTAGCTCTCAGCTGATGGCCCGGTCTGCAAAGCATGCTGACAGGATTACTCAAACTTCCAACTTCTTCCTAACTCTCCGCTCCTGGAAGTTACATAACTGAACACGTGCTTCAACTGCAATGACTTCCAGATTCCCTTTTTGTTTAACGAGCAGCATTAATCACTGTTTTTCCTGTCTTTCCTGTTTGCCATGCTAGGGGCTGGACCCATGGCTTTGCACAGACTAGGGAAGCTCTCTACCACTGAGCCATGAGCCCAAACTCTTGCTGTTAACAAGAACTGGTTCTTACTCTGTAAACGCTGAAGTTTCCTCAGCCTTGAAATGGGCCAAGAACACCCGGTACCTACCTCCTTAGACTGAGTTCAAGACAAACAGGATGATGTTTGTACAAGTGACTAGTACGCTATCAGACACTAGACAACTGTGTTTACACACAGGTTGTGCGATAATTGACAACTGGAAAAATCAACAGTGCTACTCTTTGTCGTTTTATTATTGGTGTTATATTGAGACAGGGTCTTGTATGACCTATTCTATCCTTGAACTCATTACATATGCAGCCAGGGATGCCCCAGTCACTATGAAGCTCTTTGCTAATAAAATGGACATCTCTGTCTCCTTCCCAAAGGGACAGCTTCTAGTGCCTTGACTCTGTGAACGTGAAGTTTTCTTTATTTTTACAGTTATGTTTATATCTTTCAAACTGTCATGAAATTCAACCAAGTTTCCTTACAATTAGTTTTTTTGTTTGGTTTTTCAAGACAGGGTTTCTCTGTGTAATAGCGCTGGCTGTTCTAGAACCAGCTTTGTAGACCAGACTAGCCTTGAACTCACAGAGATCCACCTGCCTCTGCCTCCTGAGTGCTGGAATTAAAGGTGTGTGCTGCCAACACCCCTCGCCATATGCATTATTTTTAATAAATGAAGTACCCCAAATCTTCTGGGGGTAGAGTACTCAATCTAGTCATTCCCTTTATCTTTTCAGCTGGGACTTAGAACTCTGTGGCCCTAAGAATGCTTCCAGAGACGTAGATGTAGAAACAATTTTGGGCTTAATATAAGAATTTTAGGTATAGATTAGGGGTTTAGCATTTGTTAGCTTGTTAATATAAGCCACTTAATTTCTCTGAATCTGAGTTTCTATAGCATAAGCCAAGAGCATTCACCTACCTCACTGGGCAGCTTTTAGGACAAACAAGGTAATGTTTGTGTAAGTGATTAGTTAGCAACCAAGTGTTAGACACTTGTGTTTACATGAACATAATGCTCTAAATGTCTATGGGCAAGTCAATGGCTCTACTCCTTGTAATTTTTTTGTTTTGTTTTCTAAGACAGGGTCTTGTATGGGTCAGGTTGGCCTTGAACTGCAAGGCTAAACCTGAAGTCTTGCTCCCCTTCCCTCCACTTCCTCATTCATCTCTGTCTCTCTCTGTCTCTGTCTCTCTCTCTCTCTCTCACACACACACAGAGTACATGTAGAAGTCAGAGGGCAATTTTGTGGAGTTGGTTGTCTCCTTCTACCTGTACATGGCTTTCAGAATTTAGACTCAAAGTTATCAATCTTGTTGGCAAATGTTTTACCCTTTAAGCCTCTAAGCCATCCTGCTGGCCCCATTTATTTATTGAGACATGGCCTCTTGTGTCCTAGACTGGCCCTGAACTTCTGATTTCCTTGTTCATCTTCCAAGCTCTGGGCCTACAAGTCTGTGCCACAGTTTATGCATTATGGGGATTGAATCTATAGCTCCATGATGCTAGGCAAGCATTCTACCAACTGGGCTAAATTCTCGGCTTTGTCTTTGACAAAGAGGGTTTTGTCATTCATCTGTCCGATCAATGCCTCCTATGTGTCAAGTCCCATGGTAGCTCCTGAGGATGGACTCTCACAGAGCTCTAGCTGGCATGGACCCGAGTTACACAGGCACTGCAGTGAGCAGGAGAACACCACGCAGGAGGTGGAGGTAGCTCAAGCCAACATTTACCGGTTGTGTAAACTGAAGTCTAGCAAAAAAAAAACAAAAAACAAAAAACAAAAAAACTTAAAGTCATTCCTCTAGTAGTCAAATTCACAGAAAGTAGAAATAAGAACGGTGGCTTCCAGGATATGGGAAGAGGGGAAATGTGGCATCAGTGTTCATTTACTAGGCACAGAATTCCAAACGGAGATGTAAAAGTAGAGAGACTGTAGTGGTGATGGCTGCACTACAGTGGCTAAAATGGCAAATTTTATGTTGTCTGTTTCACTGTGACTGTAAGGAAGGAAAGCAAAGACAACCCAGCCAACCTTTCTATTTGTACTCACGAAGGAGCTATATCCAGATGGTTGATGCTAAATCCCGAAGAGGCAAAGCCTCCTAGTGTTGTGGATATGGTGAGGAACGCAACAGCCAAAGAATAGTCACAGCCTATAAATCCAGCGGCGACCAGGAAAACTGCAGGGCCAACCATTCCTGGAGTTCCAAAGTCGAAGGAGAAAAAGAAGCGCCATTATTGTATTCGTTCTGTTTAAAACTGCAGAAGCCTGAACTGGATCGTGCTGCCACCTACTGTAGAAACACGGAACTGCCTGGAAGACCAAAGGGAAAGACCTCACTGGAAAGCCTTCCAGGAAACAGGGACTCTAACTCACACCTCCTAGTGTTGTTATTCAATCTGCATCATATAAAGGCTCAGTCCACCTCCACAAAGCTGAGCGTCAAGGAGAAAAAGACTGAACAATAGACAGCCAGCACCTCTTTAATCCCAGCACTCAGGATCTCTGTGAGTTCGAGGTCAGCCTGGTCTCCAAGAGCTAGTTCCAGGACAGGCTCCAAAGCCACAGAGAAACCCTGTCTCGAAAAACAAAAACAAAAACACCAACCAACCAAACAAACAAAAATTGAACAATAGGGCTGAAAAGAGAAGCAAGAGCAGATACAAAATGTGATAAAATTCACATTAATCACAGATAAATTACACAGTGAACAATAGAGAGATGGTTCGGTCACTAAGAGTGCTTTCTGCTCTTACAGAGAATCCGAGTTTGGTTCCTAGCACTCATGTTGGGTGGCTTACAACCATCTGTAACTCCAGCTCCAGGGCAATGCAGTGGCTTCTGCAGTGGCACATACTCATGTGTGCATGTACACACACACAGACACATACACACAGAGACACACATACACAGACACACACTGACATACAGACACACAACAAGTCTTAGAAAAATAATAAACTTTGTTGGATGAAGTTAGAAATGTGATCTGTCTTGGTTCTAAGAAGTGATAACAAAATGCATATGCACTACAGAGGGCAGTCTTGGTTGGGGGATACAGACTGACGGCAAAGGGAATTATTTCACTTATAGATGTGCGGTCTAAGTCGGCGCAGAATTGAATGGGAGAGCTTCTCCTAGAGTGAGTGCCCAGCAGGTGTTTGCAGAATTTACCTAGAATGGGTCCTTTCACAGTATAATTTTTTGTTTGTTTGTTTGTTTTTGTTTCAGACAGGGTTTCTCTGTAGCGTTGGCTGTCCTGGAACTCAATCTGTAGACCAGGCTGGGCTTGAACTCACAAAGATCCACCTGCTCCTGCCTCCTGAGTGCTGGGATTAAAGGCATGTGCACTACTGCCTGGCTTCACAGTATGTATAATTTTAAAAAAAGATTTATTTTATGTATATATGTGTTTTACTTGCATGTATGTCTGTGCACTATGTGTATGTCTAGTACGGCTTGCATGCACATGTGTATGTCTAGTACGGCTTGCATGTATGTCTGTGCACCATGTGTGTGTCTAGTATGGCTTGCATGTATGTCTGTGCACCACGTGTGTGTCTAGTACAGCTTGCATGTATGTCTGTGCACCACGTGTGTGTCTAGTACGGCTTGCATGTATGTCTGTGCACCACGTGTATGTCTAGTACAGCTTGCATGTATGTCTGTGCACCACGTGTGTGTCTAGTACAGCTTGCATGTATGTCTGTGCACCATGTGCATGTCTAGTACGGGTAGGGCTAGAAGATGACACTGGATCCCCTGAAACTGAAGTTGCAGAGAGTTGTGAGCCACATGTGGGTGCGGAGAACCAAATCAGTGTCCTCTGGAGAAGCAGCTCTCCAGCCCCCAAATTTACATTTATTTATTTAGAAAGGATCTTGCTATGTAGCTCTGGCCTGTAATTTACTATGTAGACCTGGCTGGCCTTAAACTCACAGAGATCTATCTGCTTGCCTCTGCCTCCCGAGTGTTGGGATTAAAGGTATGTACTGCCATTCCCAGACCAAATTTACTTAGAGCATGTTACTTTTATGTATGTTGTGTGTATTCTCTGGTCCCTGCAGAGGCCAGGAGAGGGTGGTAGATACCTTGCAGGTGGACTTACAGGCAGTTGCAGCTGTGGGAACCAGGGTTCACATGTGAACAAGATAGAGGGTTATTCTTTTCTGCTGCCTTGGCTTACTGTGACATGAAGAGACACGCATTCTCACTCTACATTCCTGCTCTGGGCACAAACGCTCACACCTCTGGAACTTTCAGAGTGATTAAGATTGTCTTTTGTTTGCTAGTAATATGACTGGTGACGTTGGGACCAGTGGCCCTAGACAGTATGTTTTTCCCAGTATTTGAGACAGGGCCTCAGGTAGCCCAGGCTGGCCTCAGACCAGTCACGTATTAGAGGACGACCTCGTACCTCTCTGATTCTGCTGGCTCAACTCCCCAAGTCCCGGGATTGTAGAGGTATACCACCTGGCCTGGTTCTCAAGGGCTTTTCCTTTTTGAGATAGAATCTTATTATGTTACCCAGTCTGGCTTCAAACTCTTGGCCTCAAATGCTCCTCTGGCCTCAGCCTCCCCAGTAGCTGGCACTTTAGTTCGTACTATGTTGACTGGTTATCGAAAAGACCAAGGTACCAATGTCTTTGGCAGAGATGAGGGTGGATCTGAAGAATCATGATGGCCACTGATTTACTCAATCGTGCTGGCATAATGAAGCCTCCACAGAAACTCAAAAAGGCTGAGGTTTGGGCTGGGCGTGGTGGTCGAGGTCTGTAATCCCAGCTCTTGACAGTTGGAATAGGAAGTTGTGAATTTTGAAGCCAGGCCCAGGCACTACAGCCTTGAGAATTTGCCTTAGAAACAGGCTACTGACCAAGTAAGCACACCTGTAATCCCAGCACTCAGGATGGTGAAGCAGGGGGACTGCTTTGAGTTCCAGGTGGCCTGGAATTAGCCTGATCACACGGTCAGACTCTGTGTCAACAACAAACAAACCAGTAACCAACTAACAACAAAACCAAAGGACAAGGATGCGCTTCAGAGGAGCTTCTAGGCAGCAGAACGCCAGTGGAGATACTGGGTGGTGGTGGTGGTGGTGGTGGTGGTGGTGGTGGTGCTGCTGCACCTAGGCAGCCCTTCCCATATACCTTGCCTCGAGAATTTTCCTATCTGGCTATTCATCTGTACTGTCCTTATAGTACCTTTGATAATGAGTAAGCAAACATCTGTCTGTCTCCCGAGTTCCATCAGTCAGTCTAGCAAATTAATTGAACCCGATTTAGTTAGCTAGTTCAAAGTATAGGTCACAGACCAGTTCTTGTGACTAACCTCTAAAGTGGAGGACAGTCTTGTGAGACTCAGCCCTTACACCCAGCTTGTGTGCTGAAAAACAGGACGTGTGTGGGGAAACCTCACATCTTTAGTGATCAGAGGCAAAGGGTTTTTGGTGTGTTATGGGTATAACTAGGAGGCAAAATAAAACTTAATTCATCTTACTTACCCACGAGGGTAAAAATTCTCCGAACACTTATAGTTGAAAAATTCCACTTGACCCTTAAATAATCAGCAGCTTGGCCACAGGGAATCATGCAGAGCCAACAGCCAAAATAAGGCAATGCGGATAAGATCCCATTCTGGAAGGAGGAAAGAGATATGGGATTAAATACGGTAGAACACATGAGTCACAGATAACCCTGGTTATCTGAAAACAGCGGACATACGGTGGTGGAGCAATGTGTTGATAATGTTTAGATATCACAGAAAGTACGTTTGGCATTTGCAGGGATCTTGGGACTCAATTTACCCATCCTTGCACCAGCTGGTCTCATGGGGGAAACAGTACTGTCTGCTCTGGGTCATCGAGGACGCTACTTGGAATTCGGAAAGTCTTCTGACCAGCCTGCATTGCTTCCCACAGAACAAGTTGTTTTTATTTCTTGCCTCCACCTCCTGAGTGTGCACCCACCCCCAACCCCAGCACAGTTTCAGACTCCAAAAAATTTATTTAAAATCTTTTTTTATTATAAAACCAAATGCATAGTTTAATAAAGTGGAGATTTGAGAGTCATTTATGCGAAGTAGAGCATTGCCAGCTACCCAGAAGCCCTGTCTCAATTCTACCTCTTCCTATAAGCCAGCACCACCCAGCCACAGTTAGAAACACCACAGTTACCGTCCCATACATGTGTGCGTCCCTAGACACTTTCATTTGGTACTGGCTAAACTAGAATGCAGCCTTCAGTTATTTAAGAAATGCTCATGTCTTTTTTTTTTAATCTATGTTTCTTTTCAATGATTTTGCATCATCCTAGGCTGCAAATGGAGTTCAAAGCAATCCTAGGCTTGAAGGAAAAACTTAGAAAGCAACAATACAGGAAAAAACAATTAAAAAAAGGGAAAATGAAAACTCAGGATAATCAATGAAACTAAACACATGTAAGAAAAGCTTAAAACAAAGGGGAGAGGTGCTTTAAAGTTTTTTTTTTTATTCTGTTTTGAGAGACTGTGTAGCCTTGGCTGTCCTGGAACTAGCTCTGTAGACCAGGCTGGCCCCCAACTCATAGAGATCCTCCTGCCTCTACCTCTCCGGTGCTACAATTGCCACCACTAGGTGCTTTAAAATACAATTTGACATCCAAGTGTCCCAAAACAAGCTCCACTGTAAGCAAAGGGCATCTCACGAGTCTCACGAATGTTTGAACTGGGTTTCTATGTAACTACAGAGTTACTAGGAATGCTATTCCCATCCAATGAGATAGGGTCTCACTTCCTACAGCTAGCCTAGAACTCACTGTCGTCCAGGCTGGGATTGATTTATGGCAATCTTCCTGCCTCAGCCTCCCGAGTGCGGCTAGTCTCATTTCTCATAAAACATGTTTTAAAGACTTAATTTTTCCGAGGGCAATACTGGGGACTGAACCCAAGGCCTCATTTGTGCTGCAAGGGCAAGCATGCGACCACTGAATTATACGTCCAGGCTGAGTCTACATCTCTAACGCCTGCAGGGACAAAACTGTTGGACAGTGATAACACCGGTTCACTTTTCCATGGTGACTGCTTTATATTCCCCCTAGCAGTGCATGAAGATTCCAATTTCTCCAGATCCTCACCAAGACTTTTGTGTTTTCTGTGTAGCTCCATGTGGCTCAAGCTGGCCTGGATCCCTAGGTCCCCTCTTGCTTTAGTTTCCCCAGTGCTCCGGTTACAGTAACGTGCTACCATGCTGGCTAGTAATGTGGACAAAACATTAGCATACACATTAGCAGGTATTAAGTGGTATCTCGTTGTGGCTTTAGCTTGCATTTTCACAGCGACCGATGAAAGGCTAAGCATGCTGACATGTATCCACTGGCCATCTGTGTCTTGCGTGGCTGAGGATGACTCATCTTCCTGATACCATCTTTCAGATGTGCACCATTGTGCCTGGTTTTAGGAAGTGCTGGGGACTGAACACAGGGCCTTGCGTATGCCAGTCAAGCATTCCACCCAGCCAGCCACAGCCCCATCCTCATTGGCTTGTGTGGGCTGTGCATTAAGCTCTGTAGGCTAGGCTCAAGTTTCAGAGGAGACCCCAGGGTATTGATGGTGCCAGAAAGTTGGATGTTTACCAAGGAAAGCGGCAGGTACAGAGCAGCAGGTACAGAGTGGAGTGAGCCTAGGACAGGTGACTGTTGCTGGGAGGGCGGGGCTCTGGAAGCCTGCTGCTGGGAGG
>LOEQ01002313.1:55050-70451 GCA_001685075.1 Bramus lutescens | reverse complement strand
GCGCTCGGCAGGAGCGGGGTGCTGTCCGAGTTCTCCTCCTCCTCGTTCATCGCCGGACCCCGCAGCAGGGGCCTCATGACGCTGGGACAGCAGATGTGCTGATGTTGTTGTTCAGCCAACAGAGCTCTCGGGAGAACAGCCCTCCAGCCGGCTGGCTGGGCGGNGGGGCAGGATCTGGCTCCACCTCTTGCGTCACCAGGCCCCGCCCATCTCTGACCGCGCGTTCCTCAGGCACCATCTTCGTTTCGGGCAACCCCGGTGTGGGCGTGGTGCGACGGTGGTGGGCGTGGCTGAACCGGATGTGGCGCTTGCAGAGTTCGTTGTGGGCGGTGGGCATTCCGGGCCTCTGTTCCCTGAGCAAAGGCCGAGGCACACCGGTCCTGGAGGCGGCGATAGGGCTTTCATTTCTCTGTGATAGGGAGCTGGGGAAATGGACTGGAAGTACTTGACTTCCTGATATCCGTGTTAGAGCTCCTGATTATTAGCAATCTTTGTCTCTTCTAGGACAGCATGTGGATTTTGAAGTGGAAAAGGAGTTAAAGAAAGACATGGTCTGTACGATGAAACTGCCTATATTAGGATTCAGCTATGAAATAGGCTTTTTCTCTCTTGGAAGGTATTGCGGGTTGAACCTAGAGTCTCATACATACTAGACCTACACTGGTACCAATCACATACATCCCCAGCCATCAGGCCACGTGATGTTCGATCATGGGGCAGTTTTTCTCTCTGAATCTAAGTTGGACAGGTTTCCTACTGCTGACTCTAAGAAAGAGGAACTAGGTAACTGCCCTAGTCAGCCCTGTTGAGGCCTTTGAATAATAAAAGCCAAATCTGCAGACAGATGGAGATGATAAGATGTGGTAGATGTCCCTGGAGAATTCCAGGCAGACCCAAAAGTAACAAAAGCTTGCAAGCCAGAAATTCGGTAGACCAGGTGAGGTCCCTATCTAGAAGACAGGATGAGGATTTCTGAAGACATTCCTAATTCCTGGGCTAGTAAATACCTTGTAGATTTCAAACTGACAGTTGTAGACACGGGCCCTTTGAGCATGCACATACCCGCCTGGCACATCCTTTTAAAATGTTTAGACAGTAGTTCTGGTGTGGTTAATTTGATGTATCAGATTGCTTGTCCACTACGTGGGTGGATTTCAGTTTGAAGGTTTGACTAGAACAAAGAGACCAACTTCCATTTTCTCACCTCATTCCCCCCAAGAAGAAGGAAAGAAGGGCTCCTCCAACCATCTGTCTTCAGATTGCTTACCAAGAGCCTCCCTGGTTTCAGCTTTCTGCACTACTGCCGTCCTGTATGAGCCAATAGGTTTGTTCTCCACAGTCTCTCCTCTCTCCTATTGGTCCTGCTTCTCTGAGAAAGAATTGCTAATGTAATTCCCTTGGTAAGCACAGGGAATCTGAGGCCAACAGCCTTGAAAACTTGCTAATTACAGCAACACTGTGTTTCCTTAAGTGCACTTTTTACTTGAGAAGGTTCAGATTCCAGAAAAGTCACAAGGTTAATACAGAGAGTTTGAAGGATAGGAAGGCAGAGTTTGAGGAAACATGGGAAAGGAGCCCCTTACTCCCAGGTCTGGATGAAGTCTCCTGCCAGCTGAGTTAAGAATGCCTTAACAATTAACAAAATTTGCTGTGAAGATCATCTATATTGTTCTTTTAGCACAGAGATATTTTATGTTAAAAGAATAATGGATCATGCCTAAGGCCTAAGCATGTGTGTCCCTCAAATATGGCCTTTCTCCCTTCCCAGCTGTAAACCTGGGACATTTCTAGGACTCTGACAAGAAGGCCCATTTAGGTTACACCCTTGTGCAACCTTATAACCCATGGTTTTGTTATATCAGACTGCATTCCTATCCAAGGCCCTCAACAGCCTGTTACCTCATTTACTGTCTCTCAGACTTTCTTCCTGTTTGCTGACCTGACCAATTTTATAGACACTGATGGAGATTCTGTCTCGAAAGCCAACCAAGCCCCAAATGGTAGCAAAAGAAAATCTAATAAGGTGTTGACACCCCCCATCATCTCACATATGCTCTTTGCTGAGTGCTTCCAGCTGGACACCCTCTGGGTGGTGATGAAATCCAGTCTGGTGTAGAGCACAAAGCCCTTGCAATCCCAGTTATGCTTCCAGGTCCCCTTCTTCCATTCCCGCCGTAGCCTATGTGCTTTATACATCGTTCTGTGCGTTGAGCCTTATGTATGATGTTGCGCCTGCCTTCCTTCTGCCGTTCCTCCACTTGCTGCTTTTGTGTACGGTGGGCTGCTATTTGCTCTTTGAAGCTAAAATGTCACCTTTGAAAACAACATCTGCTTTTATCTTATGTATGAGTATGTTGTCTACATGTGTGTAAGTGTATCACATGCATGCCTGGTGCCTGCAGAAGTCAGAAGAGGGAGTCAGATCCCCTGGAACTAGAGTTACAGATGGTTGTCAGTTGCCATGTGGGTCCTGGAACCAAACCTGGTTCCTCTGTAAGAATACGCAGTGCTCTTAACTGCTTAGCTATCTCTCAGCCCTAAAATGTCACTTTTTTTTTTTTTGAGACGGTTTCTCTGTGTAGCCCTGGGTGTTCTGGGACTTGCTCCATACACCAGGCTGACCTCAAACTCACAGCAATCCACCTGCCTCTGCCTCCTGAAGGCCAGAATTAAAGGTGTGTGCCACCACCAACTGGCTGAAATGTCATCTTTTATTTAGCTCCACAATCTCTCCTTTATCCTATGCTCTTACGTATGCTGTACAGACTTCCATCACAAATTGAGAGTTACTGAAGACAATTTAGTAGAATGTGGGGTAGGTCTTAAATAGCGAAGCCTTCACTTGTTTCCATTTCTACCTCTAAGAAGAGAACAAATGTTTATGAAGCCCCATATTATGTATTGTAGGAACCAGCCGTGATAAGATAAATATGAACAGATTGCCCAAAGGAAGTTCTTTACTTCCAACTAGTATCACCTGCCAGAGTAGGACTCAGCCTTGGACAGAGTTTACCCTGAAGCAATACCTGGTTGCAGGAAGGACCATAAACTAAGATTACCTGAGCACCACCCAAGAACAGACCATCTAAAGGAAATGCCTAACGTTCCAACTGCCGTAGATAGGATCACCTGCCAGCACACACTCACCAAGACACCCCTAGACAAACGTCAGCCAATCAAGGGTCCTGAATCTCAGAAACCTTTTACCCCCACCTTTACTACTATAAAAACCCAACTCTAACTGAGCTCGGTGCTCTCCGTTTATTTCAATACGTTGGACATGCAGAGAGACCGTGTTTGCAAACTTGCATAAAATAAAGGCTCTTTGCTTCTATATGCGGGACTCAGTCTCCTTATTGGGTTTTGGGGGACTTCGCGGATTTGAGCATAACAGTATCAGGCACTGTCCTGTTTGCTGTGGGCCTGTGTATGCAGGGCAGACAAAGAAGCTTTCTGCCTTCAGGAGGTTTCTATGGGAAATGTTCCATGAAGGAAATAGTCCTTCATATTGTCTAAAGGAAACAAAGTATTTCCCTAATGGCTATGAAAGTTAGGGGACATATTTTCATTCCCACATTTGGGAGCACAAGTGACATGTGAGCAATGCATCCCAGAAGAGGCATGACAGTGTTTTCAGGGAGGAGTTTTCGAATCTGGACATGCTTCCCCACGTGTGATGGGTAGACTTGACTGTCAGCTTGGACTGCATCGGAAACTAAGAGGCGGAGTCTGAGCACACCTGTGAAGGATCTCCTTGTTAACAGGCGTGGAAATACCCACACTAATTCTGGGCAGCACCTTCGAGTGGTGGGCCGGTTATAATAAGGTCCAAGGGACAAGCTTTTGCTTTTTGCTTTCTTACTGGTGTCTTATCGGTGAGTTTCCCTTCCCTGTGTGTGGGTTCATTTACTTTGTTGCCACTGCCACCATTTCTCACTGACGTCAGAGCTCAGATGCTTTTGCCTTCTATGTGCACTGAAGACAAATAGCTCTCCAGGGAGTCTTCCAGGCTTTCAGCATCAATTGGGATTGCCGAGCCATTCACCAGGCTTTAGGCTTTGATTGGGATTGCTGAGCCATCCACCAGGCTTTCGGCATTGACGACCGACTGGGATTGCCGAGCCATCTACCAGGTTTACAGCATTGACAAAGCGATTGGGATTGCCGAGCCATCTACCAGGCTTTCAGCATCTACTGACCGATTGGGATTGCCGAGCCATCTACTAGGCTTTTAGCATCTGCGGACCGATTGGATTGCTGAGCCATCTACCATGCTTTCAGCATCTGCGGACCGATTGGATTGCTGAGCCATCTACCAGGCTTTCAGCATCGACAGACCGATTGGGATTGCCGAGCCATCTACCAGGCTTTCAGCATCGACAGACCGATTGGGATTGCCGAGCCATCCATCCTCGTGAACGGAGCAGCTACCAGTTCTTAGCTTCCCCAGTGTAAAGGCAGTTACTGTGGGGGACAGCTCAGACCACACGTAAACCCTTTTGTATACTCACTGTACCGGTTCTGTCCCTCTAGAGGATCCTGACTCCTCACACCACGTTCTGCTTCTTTCCGGAAGCTGCACTGTCCTTTGACAGTGATTAAAACAAAAACAAAGTTAGGTTGGTAAATGCACAGTTTCGGGCTATGTGTATGACAGCTTGTGTTCATTAGCAGAGGGTTAATCCCTTCCCTGTCCAACTTAATTGGAAAATTTGTACACTGTATTGGGGTGGTTCTCTCTCTCTCTCTCTCTCTCTCTCTCTCTCTCTCTCTCTTCAAGCCTTGTTAGTGTTAGGAAAGCCCTACCTCTGTGCTACATCCCAAGCCCATGAATATTATAAATAACCATCTTATTACATTTTTATTTATTTTGTGTGTGTATGTATGTATGTATGCATGCATGTGTATGTGTTTGTGTGTGCATGAGTGTATGCAAGTGTGTGTATGAGTGCTATGGCTTGTGGATGAAGGTCAGAAAATTGACTTCCAGGAGTTACTAGTCTGTCTTCACCATGTGGGTCCTGGGCATTGAACTCAGTCAGGGTCAGGGTCATCAGACTTAGTGTCAGGCACCTTCACCCACTGAACCATCTTGCCAGCCCATAAGCAACCGAGTATATGGCAATTGAATGAGGTGAGCTAAAAGTGTGCACGTAACAACTCAAAACTGGGCAACTCAGGCAGACAAAATAATTAAGGGTAAAGCATTAGCTTTTCCTTTTTGGTTATTTCCAGACATGATTGCCCTATGTAGCTTTGGCTGTCCTGGAACTCACTCTGTATTCCAGGCTGGGCTCTAACTCAAGGAGATCCACCTGCCTCTGCCTCTTGAGTGCTGGGATTAAAGGCACACTATCAACTTTTGGTGGTCAGAATTCTTTCCTCATATACATTTGTATTTTTCCTATTAATGAAAAGTGTAATGGAGGGAGGCAGAGGCAGGGGGATCTCTGTGAGTTCGAGGTCAGCCTGTTCTACAAAGTGAGTTCCAGGGTAGCCAGAGATATACAGAGAAACCCTGTCTCAAAACAATAACAACAAAAAGTGTAATGACTCATAAATTGTTATTACTTATATAACAGAAAGAAAAAAAATCACCATAATCTGAAACCAGTGCTGTGAGGCACAACCCATACACACACATAAAAATGCTCCCTCCCTCTGTCCACACATAAAAATGCTCCCTCTAGCCCTCCCTCTGTCTCCCCCTCCCTCCAGCCCTCCCCCTGTCTCCCCCTCCCTCTAGCCCTCCCTCTGTCTCCCCCTCCCTTCCGCTTTTTTTTTTTCTTGTACTTGGGATGGAAGCCGTGACCTTTGGCATGCTAGGCAAGCAGTCCATCGCTCTACCACTGAGCTGTATCCTAACATGTTTAGTGAATGCAGTTTGATGGGGTTGGATAGCCTGCACTCATGAAACTGTCCACAGTCAAAGTAACACCTGAAAGTTTGTACCTCCTATTGTGGTTGGAACACTTAACATGGGATCTACCTTTCTTTTTTCCTTTTTGGTCTTTCAAGACAGGTTTTCTCTGTGTAACAGCCCTGACTGTCCTGGAACCAGCTCTTATAGACCAGGCTGGCCTCAAACTCAAAGAGATCCACCTGCCTCTGCCTCCCGAGTGCTGGGATTAAAGGCATGCGCCACCACTGCCCGGCACCAAAGTTATTTAATCTGTTAGAATTTGTACTTTCTTCTACATGGATTTAGGCTTATTTGGAAAACTAACCTAACAGTTCTATTGATTTATTGTGGCACTATTTTTCCCTATCTTAGGCATATTGATGTCAGTAAAGACACACCCTGCACATTTTTGTGAAGAGCCTCAGTGAGATGATAGGGAAAAATAGCTCCTTTTTGTTCACTGCAGGTTTTTCCCTAGCAAAGGCACCATGGACAGGCCATAGGAAGGATTTCTGCCTAATGGATTAGAGATGATCATAGTAAGGCTAAGAATTGATGTTATTAATTTTTGTTTGTTTGTTTTTCAAGACAAGGTTTCTCTGTGTATCTTTGGAGCTTGTCCTGGCATTAGCTCTGTAGACCAGGCTGACCTCAAATTCACAGAGATTCACTTGTCTCTGCCTCCCGAGTGCTGGGATTAAAGGTGTGTGCCACCACCACCTGGCTGTTATTAATTTCTATAAAGCAACTGAGCCAATAGCTTGTAAGCTATAACTCAAGGAAACTCATGATTTTGTCCCATGTAATATGTCAGACATAGTGATGCACATATTATTTACTTTTGAAAATGTTTATAGGCATAGATATCATTTTTATTTTTGTTTTTTAAAATTATTTATTAATTATATATACAGTATTCTCTCTGCATGTCTGCTGCAGGCCAGAAGAGGGCACCAGATCTCATTACAGATGGTTGTGAGCCATCATGTGGTTACTAGGGATTGAATTTAGGACTTCTGGAAGGGCAGTCAGCGCTCTTAACCTCTGAGCCATCTCTCCAGCCCAATATCATTTTTATTATCTTATTATTTATTTATTTATTTTCAAGATAGGGTTTTGCTGTGTAGAGTTGGCTGTCTTGGAACTTGCTCTGAAGACCAGGATGGCCTTGAACTCACAGAGATTTACCTGCCTCTGTTTCCCAAGTACTAGGATTAGAGGCATGTGCCATCACTGCCTAACTCATTTTTAAAAGAATTTTATTATTTTTAAATGTGTGTATGTGAGTGTGGTACGTGTGGAGGCCAGAAGAGGGCGTTGTGTCCCCTGAAGCTGGAGTTACAGGCAGTTGTGAGCCATCTGACATGGCGGTGGGAACTAAATCTGTCCTCTGCAAGAGTAGTATGTACTCTTAACTTCTGAGCCATCTCTTTAGCCCCTCATTCTCATTTTATAGCTGGAAAAACCTAAAGTCATTGAGGGTAAATTGCTTAAGCCCAGGATCCAAATGCGTGTCTCTCTGATTTCTAATCCCATCTTCTTTCTACGTTGTGTTCCAGTCGATGAGTCCACATGCACAAAGTGCTAAGGAGTCGATGAGTTTGTTGGTCCATCACATGACGTCATCACCAGTGGGAGGAGTTTCAAGATGAGTGCTTGTCATGTACTAGAGAGTGCATCAGGCTAGCACTGAGGAATGCAGATTGTATTGTTAAGTCCTATGGGCTGGCGCCGACTCAATGGGAACCCCAAGAAAATTAGAAGCGTGGAGGACATGATATACTAGAATAGAAGGATGAGCGATCTTTGGGGCTGGAGAGATAGCTCAGCGGTTATGATAGCTTGCTGTGTGGCCATGAGGACTTGGGCTTGGATCCCAGCAACAATTCTGGTGCCCTGCAAAGGCATCTAACTCTAGCGCCTAGGACTCTCACGCCCTCTTTTGGCCTCTGTGACCACACTAGCACGCACGCACGCGCGCGCGCGCGCGCGCGCACACACACACACACACACACTACTGAGCAAAACAAAACAAAAAGATCTTTTGGTAACATTATGTTTTAATTTAAAAGTACCAAATGCTCAGGAAGTATGTTTTGGGAACTGAAATACAGTCTCAGCCCATACTTAGAGGATGGTGTTAGTTAGTTCCATTACTCTAACAAATTTCATTTCTGAAATAATCAACTTATAAAGAGAAAAGTTCTGAGGGTGGAACCCAGAACCTCACACGTACATCCAGACCTGTGAGAAATAAATTTCCAGGTTTATATGTCACACAGTCTGTTACAACATCCGGATTGGCTTAAGACACATTGTAATAGAATGCCTATTCTTCCTCCTCCTTGATTTGCCCGGTAGGCACTGACTCAGGTGTAGAAAAGGATGGGGCTGCACGGCAGTTTGTAGCTGACTTTGGTAATACAGTGTGTTAACTCATTTGAGCACTAGGTGGCAGGCTGGTGAAGAATAAACACTGTGGGAGGAAATTGGCCTTGGGCTTTTGGGGCACTGGCTGGAAACCATCTGCATTGCTTTCACAGGATTTGGAATGTAAGGTTTGGGTGAATTCAAGTGTTTATTGCTTCATGAGCCTATATTCTAAGTTTTTTTCTAATTTCTGATTTTAGACATTCAGATATAAACTACAGGTCTGTAGATAAAAGAATTATTTTGTCCTTAACATTATTGCATAAGCCCCTAGACTGACATTTAGACCTTAGAGGGGCCACAATATAAAGATTCGAATACTCTCTGAAATCTAACTTTGATCACCTAATGAGAGTTAAACAACCCACCTAACCAAACAAAACAGCCAAAGATTTTAAAAACGGTGAGTAAAATTGTAAAGAAGAATGTGATAGCGACAGCTCCGGGAAGATACTGCAGCCAACAAAGGTACCCCTTTTCACTGTTCTGAGAAGTCAAAAGGGCTCAGCCTAAATTGGCTTCCAAGAACTCAGACCCAGTTTTTGGCTTCTTTATCTTATTCTTTTCTGCTTTGGAATGGTGTCACCTCCACCAGTTAGGTTCAGCATCTCAACCAAAGCAAAATGGCTTCTGGATTGGCCAGAAGTCTCACTTGGTACAAACTGCTTTGCCCCAAATGACTCCCGTAGGACTGATATATTGTTCAATTACTGCCTTTGATGCTTCCCAGTGTGCCTCCTCCATCATCCTCCTCTCCACTCCTGTCCCCACCCTGTGCCAGGTTGAATCCTCGTTAAAGTTATAACTGCGTCGTTAGTGTTGTTGCTATACATTAGGCTCCGATATTAACGCCTAAGCCCCAAACTTCCTACTTTTGTTTTGTTTTTCGAGACAGGGTTTCTCCATGTAACAGCCATGGCTGTCCTGGAACTAGCTCTTGTAGACCAGGCTGGTCTCGAATTCACAGAGATCCACATGTCTCTGCCTTCCAAGTACTGGGATTAAAAGTGTGCTACACCACGCCTGGCTAACTGCTTACTTTTTAAAAGAGTTGGCCTTTGTTTATTTTTTTTTATTATTTTTAGATTTACTTATGTGTATGAGTGTTTTATGTGTGTGTGTATGTGTGTGCCCCATATCTGTGCCTGATTTTCACAGACCAGAAAAGGGTATTTTTCAGATGCCCTGGAACTAGAGTTACAGACGTTGCAAGATGCCATATGTGTGTGTGGGGTTGAGCCTGGGTCCTCTGCAAGAGTAGCCAGTACTCTTAACCACTGAGCCATTTATCTGAAAACAATTCTGGAAAGGAACTGGTAGGGTTCCAGGTGTGGTCATGCTTGTCTCTGATCTTAGCACTTGGGAAGCAGAAGTAGGCAGATCTCTGTGAGTTCAAGGCTAGCCTGGTCTTTAAAGTGAGTTTCGGGCCAGCCAGGGCTACACAGTGAGACCATGGCTCAAATCAAATTACCAACCAAGTGACCAAAACAAAGTTGGCAGGAGGATTCCCTAATTAGGCACAAACTTAATACTGACTCATTTGAATTAAAGAATGTGGTGCTTGTCTCGGTGACAGATCAACAAAAGGTGACACCTACATAGAAAATTAGCATAAATGCACCATGGAAATCATGGTATTTCTTTCTTCAGCAATAGAAAACTTAAGACGGCAATCAGTGGCTTAGGAGTTCTTAGTTCTTTTGCCTTTAATCCCAGAGGACGCCAGGGGCCTAGACATGCTCCGTTGTTATTATTTATTTAAGAAGTATTTATTTATGTGTCTCTATGTGTGTGTGTTCACAATTTAGGGTTCATTTCCTTTTGGCATGTGTGATACTACTCTTTAATCCCAGCACTCAGGAGGCAGAGGCAGGAGGATCTCTGTGAGTTTGAGGCTGGAATGGTGTATATAATAAGTTCTAGACCAGCCAAGAATATATGAGACTTCCCCCATCTCAAAAAAGAAAAAAGAAAAACCAAAAAACAAAAAGTAAGCCCCAAAAACAAAACAACAAATAACTAGATGTGAAAAATAAACTTTTAGACTATTGAAAGAAAATATAGGAAAAAAATTTAATGCATTTGTCAGTTTTTTCAGGAAGTCATATAAAGCACAAATCACTAAGTTAAATTTTGATAAATTTGCTTAAGTAATAATCTAAAATTTCTATACCATAAGAGTCTGCTGGGGGCTCTGTGTTGTATGGGTCAGTTGAAGAAAGGTCACTCCAAGGTGAACTTTAGGCCTGTGGCAGCAGAAGTCCCACCTCTGACAGACTGAACCTGCAGCAGCTGTTCAAAGTGCATTTATTGGCAAAGTTGGTTTTTTCGTTGTTCCTCATATCAAGGTCCCTGATCTAGTCTTGTGTTTTTCTGAAGGAAATCTTCACAGCCTGCCACCTCAGTCTTTATTGCATACTCTTGGCAGTATCCAATAATCCAAGAGCTCCAGGTGTCTCAGGAGTTTTGTGACCAGAGTACTAGATGTGCTTCAGAAAGACAGCTCTATAAACCACAGAAAACAATTACTGATTTCCACCAGGATTTCTTCAAGGTCAAGGTACTTCTAGAGAACAGCTACTCATTCACTTAGATACAGGGAAAAACACCTATTCTGTTCTAATGTTTACCCTTGATACAGTGACTGTTGGATTCCTACAACAAGACACAGAATAAACAAAAACAAGATTCTGGAAAAGACATTTATAACATATATTATGAACATTTAAAAATCTAGAATATACAAACTTTCTAAAAATTCATAAGACAAAGACACATATGAGAGATTTTATTTGTGGGAGATGAAGTCGGAATGGGGGTGGGGCTGGGCCAAGCTCTCTTGGTAGTGTGCTTGCCTATCTTGTACAGAGTTTAGGACTATACAAAACCAAGCATGTCAGTGCATGTCAGTGATCCTGTAACTCCAACACTCCAGATACAGCAGGATCAGAAGTTCAAGACCATCTTCGGCTGCTCAACAAGTTTGAGACCAACCTTAGATATGTAAACTGGTGATAACAGTGAGGTGAAAGATGATCTAGAAATCCAAGGTGCATATATTGTGTCTGTGGGCATGGATCTAAGAACAGCAGCTAGTGTGATTCAGGGGCAGAGGGGGACAGGAGGGAGAGCAGCAGTCAGAAGGGGCTAAATGTGCGCAATCAGGCTTTGGTTCAGAGTCTGGAAATGAAAGCTCCATCACAAAACAAATCAAACCAGCATGGATGAGAAACTTCAGACAGAATCAGTCTAATAAAATATATTTTATTGGCAGAATATCATGTGACATTTAATTTTAAAGATAAAATTTAGGGAAAATGATTATATTCCAAGTTTTCCAAATTCACTTCTAAGTTTCTGCATCTCGCAGTGACAATATCCCTAGTCTCATATCCTTGGGTAATAAAGGAAAACAAGAGCTAGTTAGTAACAAGCCTAAGCTATCAGCTACCAGCTGAGCATTTATCATTAAGAATAAGTCTCTGTGGTTATTTGGGAGTAGCTGGCAGAACAGAGCTGGTCAGGTCCTGACAAAAAACTCTGTCCACAGGGTATACCTGGAAGAGGGGTATCTTAGGGTTTTTATTGCTATAATAAAGACCATGACCAAAAGAAACTTGAGGAGGGAAGGGTTTATTTGGTATAATATTGGGTGTTTTAGTTACTTTCTATTGGCTGTGATAAACACCATGGTCAAGGCAACTTACAAAAGGAAGCATGTGATTGGGCTTGTGGTTTCAGAGGGTTAGAGTCCCTGATGGCTGAGTCATGGCATGGCAGCAGGAACAGCTGGAGCTCACACCAGCCTGAGGCAGAGGGAATGTTGGTGGTGGCTGCAGGCTCTTGAAACCTCAAGCCTGCTCCCAGTAACACATCTCTTCCAACAAGGACATTCTTCCTAATCCTTCCCAAACAGTTCCACCAACTGGAGACCAAGAATTCAAACATACAAACCTTTAGGGGCCATTCTCATTCAAAATGCTGCTCCTGGTCACAGTCCATTGAGGGAAGCCAAGGGAAGAACCCGAAGGCAGGAACAGGAGCAGAGGCCATGGAGTAACATTGCTTGCTCAGTTTGCCATGTGATACCTGCCCAGAGCTATCAATATCTACACACAATGACCTGGGCCTTCTTACATCAATCATTAAACCAGAAAAAATTCCCCATAGTCATGCCTATAAGTCAATTTTATGGAGGCATCTTCTCAATTGAGGTTCCTTCCTCTCAGTCGAGTATAGATTGTGTCTAGTCAACAAAAAACTGTCCATCACAGAAGGTTTATAGATGGTGTTCATCAGAATGGGAAGACACACCCTAAACATGGAGAGACACCATTCCATGGGCAAAGGTCCCAGACTGAACAGGGGAGAGCACGGGGCTGGGAGATGGCTCAGCAGTGAAGAGAACCTTCCTTCAAAGCTGAATACAGGCATCTGGACTAATTTGATTGGCAGAGGAGCTTGCAAGACAGCGTAGAATTCAGGCTGTGGCACTGGGCCAAAAGTGAAGCAGGAAGACTTGAAAAAATGTGCAGTTTGGAAAGGAAACATGTGTGAAGGAGTTTAACCTTACAGACCAGGCAGGGTTGAAAGCCTCTGTAGTTATTAAAGAGAGTATCATTATTAAAGAGAGATTTGGGCCTTTACACTGGGACAACAGGGTAGGTGTTCCTTGAGACAGACCCTATCCATCAGAGGCCCCATCGAGTGAAAACGCAAATCCAGAAGGAGCCTGAAATGAGAGTGCAGTGGGAGGAGCTTCCCTGCTCAAAACCAAGGGCCTCAGAGAGGGTTTCCCAGGGGTCAGTATGCACAGGCTGCTGCAATTACAGATAAGGCAGTGATTCTCACCCTTCCTAAGGCTGCCACGCTTTAATACAGTTCCTCATGTGGTGATGACCCCCAACCATAAAACTATTTTGTTACTACTTCATAATTCCAATTTTGCTACTGTTATGAATCATAATGTAAATACCTGTGTTTTCTGACAGTCTTAGGTGACCTGTGAAAGAGTTATTCCACTCCCAGAGGGGTTGCGATCCACAGGTTAAGAACTGCTGGTCAAACTCCATTCTGAGATGGCAACAGAACTCAACAATGTCCTCCATTTGGTACTGGTTTTGCAGGCATGAAAGATGGAGAATCAATGGGGTTGTGGAATCTTGTCCCACAGTTCCAAAGAGGCACTGAGGCCAGGCAGTGTGTATCAAGGTTGGAGTCTTTACCCAGAGGCTTAGGGAGGCCAGTGTGTACAGCTGTGAAGGAGAAGCCTAAGGAGAATCTAGGATGTTGGGCCATGGGATGTCTTTTGGGGAAAGCTGCGTGTGAGGAGTGGACCAGCCCAAGAGGGGAGCTATATGTGGCGCAGATAACAGAGCTGAGGTGAAGGGAGCTACCCAAGTGCTTTGGGATGCAAATGATTCCACCAAGAGCCATAGACACGGAGCTGCAGATTTGGAGATTTCTCTACAAGGTTTCAGTTTTGCTTTGGTCTAATAATTCCTTGATATGCTCCTATTCTTCCTTTTTGGAATGGAAATGTTTTATTTTTGGTGGCATTGTATATTGGAGGCATATAACTTGTTTTTCATTTTATAGGAGTCTCAGAAGACACTCTGCACTTATACCTTTTGAACAGTGTTCTGGAACTGCTAAAAAAAAAACCTACGAGGCCCTTTGATGTTGAACTAAATTCATCTTGCATAATGAGATGACCAGGAACCTCTTTGGAGGAAGATTATGTCTTAAAAGTGATATGCTTGATGTCAGTTCATAAGGAGTGGACAGACCCATGACAGTCAATGTTGATTGTCAACTTGATCTAAAATCACCTAGAGATAAATCTTTACAAATGTTTTTGAGGAATTTTCTAGATAGGTTAATGGTAGGAAAGATTTTCTAGATAGGTTAGTTAGTGATAGAGGCTGAAAGATACACTTTAAATGTGAGCGGTACATTCATTTCATATGCTGGGGTCCTTGACTGATGAAAAGGAGAAAGAGAGCTGACTATAAGGATTCTTCACCCCCTTCTTCTTGGTCCTGGATACTGTGTGACGAGCCACCTTACACCTCTATTGCCATGCCGTCACAGCCATCAGGAACCGTACGTACCTCAAACCCTATGCCAAAATAAGCAAGCCCCTTACAACAAAACAAATAAATACAGGGAAAGGCAGCGTTTTAGATTTCAATGTTGTAACAACCCAGGAAAGCAACCAAAAGAACATTGTTGAGATTGTTAGCTGTGTTCTTGCTGAACCGTGTTGTACAAGGGTCATTTAAGATAGTGTTATTTTAGAAGAGAATAAAGCTACATATGGTTGAAAATGAATTAAGCCTAAGTTCTGTACTCAGATAACAAAGAGAGTGAAGCTGGGACCATAAATTCAAGGAGTGGAGCGGTTTCATGGTTGATTCCTACTTTGTTTTTATTTCTTATTTTTATGCATGGGTGCACGCACTCTTTTGTGTGTATGGGTACAGTTGAGTGCACACGTGTGGAGGTCAGGATGACTCTGGATGTCGTCTTCAGGAACAGCATTCAACTCCTTTGAGAAAAAGTTCTTCATTGTTGGTTCTGAGCTCACCAATTAGGCTACTCACTGGGCAGTGAACCTCAGGGATTCTCCTGATTTGGCTGCTCCAGCACCAGGATTAAAAGTGCTTCTCACTGGGTCTGGTGAGATGGCTCAGAGGGTAAGGGCGTTTGTTGTCAAACCTGAGGACCAGAGTTCGATCCCTGGTACCCACATTCTGGAAGGAGGGACCCAACTCTAGCAAGTTGTTCTCTAATCTGTACACTTGCACCATGTTAGGCATGCATTCCTACCCACCTCCAACAAATAAACAAATAAAAATATTTACAAAAAAAGGCGCATATCACCACACCTGCCGTTTTTATGTGGATTCTGGGGATCAGATTCAGGTCCTCATGCTTGCAATGCAAGCACTTTACTGACTGAGCCATTTCTCCAGCTGTCAATTTTATTTTTTATACATTGGTTATCTGATATTTATATATCTCTATCTATCTATCTATCTATCTATCTATCTATCTATCTATCTAT
>LOEQ01002313.1:33410-55040 GCA_001685075.1 Bramus lutescens | reverse complement strand
CTATCTATCTATCTATCTATCTATCTATCTATCTATCTATCTATCTACACTACAAGTTGTAATTCACTTTATATAATTTTATTATTCTTTTCTTGATGGAACTCCCTTTTGAAAATAAGTGTGTTTTTCTAGAACTAGAGCAGGCAAACACATTTTAGTAGAAGAAAGTAAATATAATCTTGTAGCAGCCACCGCAGTATAATTGGGTGATGCTTATGACTAAAATATGACTGTGGAAGGGTGAACCATGCTTAAAATAAAGCATGCTTAGGGATGGGTGGAGAGCCTGCTTCTGTGCCAAGAAGGCTTCGCTGTGGTAGAAATCACTGACCTCAAGGATATATGGTGTTTTGTGGGGAGTGATAGAGTAGGAGAGATTAGCTTTCACACTCTGGGCAAGTGGTAGAGGGGAAATGGCTGCCTTGGATTTTGACACGATAGGCTCTCAAGACTGAAAGGGCCAAAGGTTAATGCTCTGTTGAGGTGTTACCTCTTTTCCTGCTTTTCCCAGAGTCTTCCGTCTTCATCTCATCCAGAACTGAGTCACGTGGGAACCATGAGATTTGTCTATTTTAGCTTCCAGCCTCTTTGGCAAAGAAAGAGACAAGAGAAGAGAGGTGGGAAATGGACAGTTTTTCAGTAGCCAATCTGCTCATTTCTAAGGAAATTTGGTAGTCTTATGTGAGTTTATAAATTGGAAATGAACAATGAAATTAAAGTAAGGTGAACCAAGGATCTGAACTTAGGACGACGATGAGCTTAGGGGTACCCTGAGCCATCCAGTCTCACATCATAAAACGGTAGGCTGTGGTAGCACAGGTCTTTAATCCCAGTGCCCTGGAGACAGAGGCAGGCAGATCTCTGTGAGTTCGAGGCCCGCCTGTTCTAAACAGTGAGTTCCAAGACAACTAGGGTTACATAGAATACACAGAGAGACCCTGTCTCATCCCCCTAATGAGTGGGGCCATGAGTTGTCTCAGTGAGTAAAGGTGTCTATGACAATCTTGGTGACCCACATTCAATCCCTGGGACCCACCTGGAGGAAGGAGAGAGCTAACTCCTGAAAGTTACCCTGTGACTTCCACACACACGCTACAGCAAGCACACACTTTTTAAAAAGATAGCCTGTGAAATAATAGAACTCATTATGACATTTTCCTCCATGTATGTCATTGTATCTTTCTTATACTCTCCCCCAATACCTTCTTCTCTCTCCTCCTCTCACATGCTCCCTTCCTACCTCCAAACAGCCCCCTCATACTCATGTTGATACGACGATTCCAATACTTGGGTGATGTTGGCCTAGTTCTTAAAACGTTGACAGAGTCTTGGCTTTGCTTCCTTTGACAAGTACACATTACAAATTAATTTCAGTGCTTTTTCAAAACATGAATTTGCATATACACAGAGCCTAAAGAAAGTAATTCTATCAGACAGTTCAAAAATTAAACACAACTTGGTGGTTCTCTTCTCCAGTGTTTTTTTCCTGGAAGGATGTGTCTTAAACTCAGATGTTTCTTCCCTGGCAGTTCGAGATTATTTGATATATATATATATATATATATTCGAGATTATTTGAGATATATATATATATATTTTTTTTTTTACCACACTGTCCTCTCTTCATTGAGGTCTTAATCTTGTTTAAAGTATGTCCATTTGGGTTACAATTTTGACCTCTGTGGTAACATTTTTGTTGTTGAGTTTTGATCATTTTTAAACTTTAAACTGGAATTTCTTATATCCTTGTATTAATTTTGTTTTAGTACAAGAATCATTATTGAAAACTTCAGCATATAGGAACTAGAGAATGCAGTGAATCCCCAGGTGCCTATAGCCAGTTTCAGACATTAACACAGGGCTCTACGGTTTCCTCTTTCCCACTTACTCTCACGGTACTGTGTACTTATTTTCTATTGTGGTAAGGGCCACTAAATACAACAGTTAGCATTTAAGCCACTTTAAGCCTGCTCATATCATTGTGCAGACAACCTATCGCCGTCCAATGCCAATACTCTTTTATCTTCGCTGTCCATTAAACAGTAGCTCTCAATTCCCTCTCTCTACAGCCCAGGTCAACCACCATTCTACTTCCTGTGAACTTGATTCTAGGAAGCTCCTATGCTTGGAAGCATAATATTGACATTTTATGACTTGCTTATTTAACAGAGAGTAAGGCCCCTGATGTAGTGTGCTACAGAGTTTCCCTCCTTTTGAAAGCTATGTGATATTCCATTGTATTTAATATATTTTATTTGTTCATTCATAGATCCTTGGGCTCTTCTACCTTTTGACTATTGTGAACAATACTATTAAGAACACGAGTGTGCAAACAGTTGTGTGAGTCTGTGCTTTCAGTTCTTCTGGGCATAGATTCAGAAGCGGGATCTCAGGCACAGGGATGTTCTGAGCAGCCTCCCACAGTAGCACTAGCGTTGAATGTTCCCACCGGTGATACATATAACAGCCCGATTTTCTCTATATCCTTCATAATAGTTTTGCTATCTTTAATTTTTTAATGGTCAATAATACTAGAGTTATTTTATTGTGCATTTACAAAAGGCAAGAACCCTTTAAAATTTTTCATATCTGAGACAATTAAAAGAATCATTTAACGACAGGCAGTGGTGGCGCGCACCTTTAATCCCAGCACTTGGGAAGCAGAGCAGGCGGATCTCTGTGAGTTCAAGGACAGCCTAGTTTACAAAAATGAGTTCCAGGACAGCTAGGACTGTTACACAGAGATACCTTGTCTCAAAAAAAAAAAATCATTTATCATCCTGGCAGTAGTTCCCAATTTAATAAATCCAAATCTCCTTTTATGTTTGTAAATGGAGCCAAATAAAGTTTGTATATTGTTACTGGATTCTACCCCCACATTCCCTTGCCCCATGATCTTAGTATGTAGCAACATCTGGCCTATAACTCCCTAAGTAGACCAGGCTGGCTACAAACTCACAAACTTGGCCTTTTGAGATCAAAGCTGTGTGCCACAGATGCCAGACAAATCAGTTATTTTTGAAGCTCTCTTTAAAGCCGTGGTTTCTGTCCTGTAGTCCCTGCACTCTGGGGACTGAGGAGGAAGAATGGCAGGCTGAAGGCAGTTTGGACTGTGTAGAAAGATGCTGTCTCTTCGCTAACTTATGATTCCTACCTACTCACATGGTCCCTTGCTTCCCACAGTTACTCCAGTTTATTTCCTCACTAGGATTTGAACATCTGCTTGGCTGGTGTCTAAGGATGTCAGAAGAGGGCATTGGATCAGCTGGAACTGGAATTACAGACAATGGTGAGCTGGAAATCGCTCCCAGGTCCTCTGCAAGAGCAGCTGGTACTCTTAACCACTGAGCAGTCTCCAACCCCTTACTCCAGATTTGATGGGATGGATTTGAGTTAGGGACATTGGTATGTGCTACTGCACCTGTTTTTCATTAGGTTCATCATGGTGGGGCAAGCACGCTGTAAGAGTGGCTTTGTCTGTGGCTCACTTTGCATGCACAGTCAGAAAGTAGAAAGAGGTTGGGCTGGAAAGATGGCTCAGAGGTTAAGAGCCTTGGCTGAGGTCCAAAGGTCCTGAGTTCAATTTCCAGCAACCCAGTCAATTCCCAGCCAGAAAGCAGAAAGAAGTTGGGCTGGAAAAATGGCTTAGAGGTTAAGAACATTGGCTTAGGTCCAAAGGTCCTGAGTTCAGTTCCCAGCAATCACATACCACATGGTGACTCACAATCATCTATAATGAGATCTAGTCCCCTCTTCTGGCCTGTAGGCACACATGCAGGAAGAACACTGCATACATAATAAATAAATAAATTCTAGAAAAAAGTAGAGAGAGATGAATTCTGGTGTCTGAGTGGCTGATATTACTACTGTGATAACACAGTTGATAAAGATAACTTCATGGGGGGATGGTCTTATTTTATCCCATAGTTTTAGAAGGGATAAAGTTCATTTTAGTGGGGATTGGATGAAGGCAGGAGGATGTGGCAGCAGGTCACATTGCTCATCTTCACCTTGAGTTCTCCTTTATAAAGCAGACCTCATCCCATGGGATGATGTTGCCCATGTCCAAGATGAAGCTTCCCTTCTCAGTTAAAGATTTCTTATAGAGGTGAGTTACCACTGGGACCCTGGCAAAGATTATCTTCATGAGTGGCTTCCTCCTTTGTCCTCTTTCCTTTCCTCTAGGACCCCATAACATTTAATGTTTTCCCTTTCAGGTAAAGCCATCCATCCAGAACTCTGCACCGACATGCCCAGAGGAGTGTCTCCTAAGCGATTCCAAACTCAGGCAAGCTGTCTTGAAGATTAACCAACACAGCAATGCTTTTCAGTTTTTTGAACTAGATTCATTCAGTGCTTCATTTCCAACGTTTTAATGTTTTCCAAAGTCGTATTTTCCTTGCGGAATGTTTCTATTATGTTGCTGACTTCATCAGTATTGCTGAATTTCTTACCTGTTTTACCTTTCATCTATGTTGCTGTTTACTTTCAATTTTTTTTAACTTGATTCATTTGCTTGTTTATACCCTCTTTGAAGCAATTAAAAATGTTTTACAAAATTTTATTTATTTATCATGCGTGTATGCACACACATGTGCAGGCAGCATGGCACACATACATAGTGGACAGAGGAAGCCCGAGGGAGTCAGTTCTCGTTTTCTACCAAGTGAGTACCATGAATTGAACTCAGGCTTGACAGAAGGTGCCTTTCCCTGCTGAACCATCTCAATGACCTCATCTTTGGTTACCTTTCTGTTGACATAAAACACCACGACCAAAGTGACTTTGAAAGAGTTTATTTTGGCTTATGGTTCCAGATAGATAAAAGTCCACCATGGTGGGGAGGCCTGGCAGCAAGTGGCGGGCAGGATTGCAGGAGCAGGAAGCTGAGAAATCACCTCTTCAACCACAAACATGAAGCAGAGGGTGACCTGGAAGGGACTGAGGCTGTGAACCCTTGAAACCTGCACTTCCTCCAGCCTCTGCACCACCTCCCTGAACACCACCACCAGCTAGGGACCTGTGGAACTACCCGAGGCTATGAGGGACATTTTCATTCAAACCATCACATCCCAAGCGACTTTTTTTTTTCTAGTCAGCTTTTGACATTGTCTTCCATTACTCTACCAATTGTAGTATCTTTGAGGTCATTTGGAGGAATCATGTTGCTTTGCTCTTCCATGTTCCTTGTGTTCCTGCACTGTGATTTGGACATCTGTTGGTTTAGAGCTCTCCTGGGTTTATATTTAAAGTCTTATCAAACAGCCTGTTTTAGACAGTTCAATCCCCAGTACAGCTCAGAAAGGAGAAATCTAATTGCTGTAACATCAACAGCATTGACCTGTCCAAGATATAACATACAGATATATACTTAAAGTTAGTTAAAACCACTAATATATCACCAATGTTCATGAAGTAAGAATGAAATTACAAAATAAGCAAAGAATGTGTCACAAAGTTAAAAATTATCTAGGGAAAAAAAAAAAAAGAACAAGCCGAACGCTAGAAGCATCATGGACACATATTAGGAACTTAGACAACATCAAAGAAGAGTCAACATAACAAAAAATTCAACAGTAAAGAATATGCTGAGTCTATTTTCTACAGTGATGACAACTTTGGTAATTACAACCATGAGGGAGAAGCAGACTTTTCCACTCAGCTGAAATACTATAGACAATCTCAGGAATCTTTGGGGTCATCATTTTCTAAAGAATCAGAGAAAAAAGAGAGAACTAAAAGAAGGCTGCCAGGTACTGAATATCAAATTAAAAGTTTTAATACTAGTCGTGGACATATTTTGCTGAAGAAAATCAAAAGAAAAGAACACCGGGGGCAAGAGTCACTAAAGGGCCTAATGTCTTCTCAGGAATGGATGACTTTCAAGAGGTACTGAGCACTTATGTTGAAGGAGAGGAAGACCTTTTTTATTTTTAAATCATTTGGTTGCAAAGAATGCATTGTGACTGTAATGCTACTATCTGCATCAAAGAAAAAATTCCAGCTGAGATCCAATGAATATGAATGAAATCCTTCCAAAATAAAAAAAAATTATTTAGGGAAAATGTGGATATTATTAATGAATGCCATATAGGGAGGAGGTAAGGGGAGGAGGAAATGGAGGTGAGCAGAGGTTAAATCAATGAAATGTAAAAGAGCAGGCGGAATGTAGAAGAAGGGAAGAGGAAAGAACAAAGACAGAAAAGAAAAAGAAAACCTCATAGTTTCCCAGGAGTTTGAAAGACAAATTGAATAAATGTAAGGGAAATAAAAGGTAGAAATGAGAGGAATTTTTTTTTTGAGATGGGTTTTCTATGTAGTCTGGCTGTCCTAGAACTCTCTCTGTAAACCAGTCTGACCTCAAACTCAGAGATCCCCCTGCCTCTGCCTCCCAAGTGCTGGGATTAAAGATGTGCTCCCCTCTACCCAGCTGAGAGGGGTTTTTAAAAGAGTAAGACAAAATCAAAATGAGAGTGGAAGCACAGTAGAGGAGGAAAGAGTACAAAGCAGAAACAGGAAGAATAGAAAGAAAGAAAAAAGATTTTCCAGTCATGGAAATATGTGCATACACATCATATATAAATATATGATGAGGATTAAAAAAAAAACCAACATATGGTTTTAAAAATGTAGTCAAGTGAGAACCATGTCAAGAGGGCGGGGAAAACCCTGGACCAGACAGCTCGTTCCTGGTCCTCAGAACACGGAGACTGTGTTATGTGCACTGGATTGGGGGAGGGTGGGTGAACCTGTGGCCTCCCCTTTGTGTTGGACACATGCCCAATGTCGGTCAGAGCTGTGCTCACTTTCATGGTTTCCTTTCTATGAATCAGGGCCTCTTTAACGCTCCAGTCTGTGCGCCGTGCAGGGTCTCTCATCCTCTAACCATACACCTTGGGTGGCTTATGTTATGACTGGGACTTGTCTCCCAAGTGTGTTCGGACTGTGGGGCTGACCCACACAGCACTGAGTTTGGTGCAGGTGGAAGGCCTGTTCCCATGCTCTTCCAAGTGCTAATCCCCACGCTGGAGGGATGCTCTTCAGTTCTCGGGTCTACAGCCGTGCAGGGCAGATTTCCTCTGTCCTCCTGACCCAACTACCTTGGGGAACGATGTCTCCCTGAAACCCGCAGCTGGTTTTGAGGTGAACTTCTCTTGGTTAGGAATGCCAGTCTTTTCACCAGGGCTGTGCTGGTTGCCTTTGGGATGGGATTTCTTCTTCTCATGCGCCGGACTGTAGGTGCTCTGCCAAACTTTTAACATTTTTATTTTTTGTGCTTTTCAGCTTTTTATCACCAAGTTTTTGAATTTCTGAAACTTTTCCTAATCTTTTTCTGTTTTTTTTAAAATGGGTCGATGCCTCCATTTCTTTTTTAAAGATTTAAAAAAATTTATTTATATTACATATACAATATTCTGTCTGCGTGTATGCCTGCTGGCCAGAAGAGGGCACCAGACCNGCCACCATGTGGTTGCTGGGAATTGAACTCAGAACCTTTGGAAGAGCAGGCAATCTCTCCAGCCCTGATGCCTCCATTTATATGTGTCTAAGTCTGTCACCAAATGTGTATTGCAAGGAGGAAGACCCAAACCTGGAGCTTATAGCAACTTAAGTCAGTCCAGTTGGGATTAACCCTTTGGTTCTATTAATCTGGGAATGCAACATTATCCACTTATAGTTTGGAGTACCTCGTTGCATTTTTTGTCCACGACTATGAAATCAAATTTGGGAAGTAACTGAGTTATTCCAGCTTCTTTTGCTCATCACGGTGCCCCTAGTTGCCCCGTCTGGAATCTCTCTGTGGACCACTGTCTGTGGATGGAAAGATTAACCACAGTTCCCACCCAGGACCTGCTGGGTCGACTTCCACATCTTGATGTGATTCTCACACACACTGGAGTGTGATGAACACAGGTTTAGAACTTGGCTGTTTGTCCACACTTGAACCTGCTCCTCCTCCCTGTACTAGGGAGGTGAGGAGACCAGTCCAGCAGTAGCAGCTGTGCCAAGCGCCAGCTGCAACCCAGGGCACAGTCAGACACTCCTCACCGTACCCAAGTCCTGCTTGCACAGGGAGACGACCACTAACCATAGGCTGCCCTTAGGACAGGGCACAAGGAACATCTTCAGACATTCAGCAGGGCGAACAAGGGCGGGACAGGAAAGGGAGGAAAGCAATTCCTGCGCCTCCAAACCCTCCCTCCCGTCCAGGTGCCACTTCCCTTCTTTTAGGACACAGCTGTGCCCACATGCAACTCTCTGGTCCAAGTTTCTCTGGTTTCATTTTGCCCCAAACTCGACTGTCATCCTCTAAAGTTCCTTTTTGGAATGAAAAACTTCAAGTCGTCAGACATTAAATGTGCCTGTTTTCTTAGTCTTTGGCAGTTGCCCGCTTTTTATGGGGTAGCCATGGTGAAACCTGAATCATCTGAAGACAGGGATGGTGCCAAATAGGGAAGCGGCGTCAGAAAACCTGGGCTGAGATCAGTAACTGTTGGGGGACTGGCGCCTCTGGACGCTTTCATTCTCAGCGCAACCCTTCTCTCCAGACCCCAGCTGTGTGCTGACAAGTTGTTACAAACCCAGGATTCTAGTGAGGATTTCCGTAGAAAACGTGTTTCCGCAACAGCTACAAGGACGCAAGCATCTTCCCAAGTAGCTGCTTCTGAGCTTCAAGTGGCATCACCTAAATGTTTTCCCCCACTATGTTTCTCTTAATATTTATTTATTTATTTATTTATTTATTTATTTNCCCCCACTATGTTTCTCTTAATATTTATTTATTTATTTATTTATTTATTTATTTTAATAAATACTAGGTGCTGGGGTCACCCTCAAGGCTAGGTGCCCTCTTTTAACTGAGAGAAGCCATAACATATTCTTAGAAAGGAAACTATACCTTAATTTTTATTTTAAGAAAGAAGTTTTACTCTGTTCTTATACATATAAGTAACTACCAATATATACCCACCGGTGTGTGAGTGTGAGTGTGTGTGTCCAGGCACGCGCTTGCTTGCTATTTCCCTACACTTCTGACTCATCGTCTGGGGGACAATGATTGATTTTTTTCCACTTCACATAGCTGCTTTGGATTGCTGCTCACAAGGATGGGCCTGTTTATTCACTCCGGGCATCGGCGGTAGAGCGCTAGAGTAAACAAGCCCCTGGTTCTCGGTGGCCAAGGAACTGGGCGCCCTCTGTTTTCCCAGGGGAGCAGGGAAGGTGGGGCCAGGTTGTGGCCACCGCGTGCAGAGACCGCTTTTCTAAGCCACGGACGGGCTACATTAGCCCGGGAGAGGCCAGAAGCGCCATTGTGATGCAGCGGGATGGGTGGAGCCATCAAGTCTCAATTTAGATCTTTCTGCTTTTAGGCGCGCCCATTTCAGATTGCTAAACCCTGGTGCGCAGTGGGGGAGAAAGGCAGGCAGGAGGNGACGCGGGAGCGCGCGGCCTGCGGGACCCACCAGGGGGCTTTCTTTACTGTCCTTCTGCTGCGACAACTTGCCGAAGAACGTCGTCCTAGCTCTAGTCCACGTTGCTCTGCCTTTTGCTTCTCAACTTGTTGCTCCTAAATAATGGGTCTCTCTTTTTTTCAGAGACCTTTTTTTTTCTTTTTCTTTTCTAAACAGGATGTTTCTACTTTGACACTGTCAGTGTGGCTGAGGTGACCAGAGAGTGCCATATCAGAGATTATAGGAAGATTAACAAGAATTCGATAGTATAAACTATTCCATTTCTAAAGTTTTTTTACCTTCAGCAAAGAAAATTATTATTATTATTATTAATTATTATTCCTGGGGCTCATTTGTAACTCAGGCTGGTCTAGGGACCCTGGGCAGTTCTCCTGCCTCAGTAGCCCCTGGAGTGTCAGGGTGTTAGAAGGGCAGGTGTGCATCACCACATCCGGTCTGTTTGGGGGACTTAGATGCTTCCTGACCTGGAGGTTGCATTGCTGGCATTAATTTCAGATGGTGATTTCAATCATTCCCCCTCTCTCGGGTGGATTAGGCAAGCACGATTTGAGCAGGAAAAATGCAAATGCCCAGGTGTGTGTGTTTCCTAATAACGTGGAGATGAAGTCATTTCTGAAGAGACTTGGGGACTTGAATTCTGCAGTGGCTTCTGCGTGCTTTGTTTTCTCCTTTGGCTCCTGTGCATTTGAACCGTTTGAGGAATTACGTTTTCTGTAGCTTTTCCTGGCAGTACTAAAGGGCAGTGGCGCCGTTTCAATTGTAATTACTGTAGAGGACTAGTGTGGAGACCTCATCTTCCAGGGAGTGGGGACAGTGGAGGTGTGCGGGAGGAGAGGAGGGACCGGAAACTGTGGTCTGGCTGTAAAGTAAATGAATAGATTTAATAATTTAAAAAGCTTTGATTTCCTTTGGTTGATAACTCTTTAGGGCTCGCTTTCTGGTGACAGCCCCAGGGACCATCAGGCCTGGAGCAAATGTAACAGTTGGTGTGGAGCTTCTGGAAAATGGTCCCCTGCAGGCCACTGTAAAAGCTCAGGTGTTAAAGAAGGCTTCCAACACAACCGTCACCGTCCTGGAAGCAGAAGGAGTCTTTGAAAGAGGTAAGATGAACTGCGCAGTCTCGCAGCCGTAGTTGGAATATGGTAATAGAGCCGCGGGTTAGGCAGTATAGCAGAACACAGGTTTTCAGTGACCTCCAGAGTGCTCCTTTGATTCCCGAACCCGTGAAGTTTGAATTGTCCCTGAGTGTTCCTGTTACCAAGTGGACAAAGACCCGGTTTCTTGCCACGGGTGACTGTATCACATCTCTCCTGAGACTGCAGGAAGGGCATCCGGAATTTTCCACGTGGGAGGTGTTTGTGGGCCAGGCCTGAAAACGGTGCTTGCCACCACTGCTAGTGGACAGACAGACTGCAAGGAGCCTGGGAAACGCAGGCAAGAGTTTGCCGCAAGAGCCATGGGCAGAGCTAAACGCTTGTCTCGTGGAATGCCAAGCTTAGTGGGTGCGGTGGATTTTACTAAACATGCCAGTGTGAAGGAAAAGAAGGACATCATAGTCCCGTTTTGTGGAATAGTACACCCAGTTTGAGCAAAAAACCCCCAATAACTTAAAAATGATGTTAGTGTGTGGGAAGGGGGCCATGTAAAAAAGTATCAACTATTTATAAAAAGAATCAACATCTTTGTTTCAGGTTTGAATTCAAATCTGGTTCAGGATTATAATGGGCCCAGGAGTGTCTTTTTTTTTTCTCTCCCAGGATTAAGGGGAAATTAAATCTAGGGATTATTAATTAACATAAAAACATCTTTTTTTTCTTTAAATGGGTATTTATTATATTTTTCCTGGTTGCAAGAGCACTGTGTGCCCAGTGAGTGCAACTTAATAAGCATTGTCAGTAACGGTAATGAGCCATACTCGGGTACCCACATATAAGCACTGTTAACTAAAAGTGTATGTATATCAGAAACTAAGGTGTAAGTCCCTCTATTGTTGAGTTATTTGTTTATTTTTAAATCATGTAAGACTATATAATGCATGGTGGATGGGATCCCATAGTAGTTCTTTATATAAAGATATATTCTTTACCAGTACAGAAAGACATCACCACGTGAGAGACGACAACTTTGCGTATTTGTGACTCTTTCTCTACAGAAAGTGACAGGCTGAATAGGGGAACTGAAGCCCGGTATTCAGAAGAGGGTTCTCTGTGCAGGGGCTGGACTGTTTTATATGTGTGTGTGAGTTCACATGTGTGCATGAACATGTGGAGGCCAGAGGACAACCCATGTGTCATGGCTAAGGAGCTGTCCACCTTGTTTTGAGAAAGGGTCTGTCGCAGGCCTGGAGCTTGCTGCTGACACTGGCTCTTAGAACTGCTATGGTTCTGAACAGGTCACTTCATGGCTGAGCATCGATTCCTCATCCACCAAACAGAGGTAATGCAACCGGCATCTTGTGTAGCTACCAAGTTAAAATCTTTTCGTATGTAGTCCTGCTAGACTTTTGGTGCACAATAGCTCCTAGCATTAGTAGTAATAGCCCTACAGAAGCAGACATAGAAAGCGTGTCCCTTCATACATGGGGACAGATCTTAATTTCTATTATTGGATTTATCATTTCTGAAAATGAACAAACCTTTGGTTATGGTAGTAGCCAAAGAAACATTGGAAAATGTGTCAAATCAAAGGAGATAATTCTTAAGTAGTTTCACCTTTATTATTTATTCATCAAGAATTTATGATTTTGAGGGCAGTTTCCCTGAAATGTACAGGACCAGAAGAACGTGAATGGTTTTGACAAATATCTGAGATATGCTTGGACATTTACATGCTCTTATTTCAGTTTTTAGATTTAGTTATATTTTATTTTATGTATATAAGTGTTTGCTTGCATGTTTGCCTGTATGTGCACCATGTACGTGCAGTGCCTGAGGGGGCCAGAAGGGGGGCATCAGATCTCCTGGAAGTGTTATAGACAGGTGTGAGCCACCATGTGGGTGCTGGGACTTGAACCCAGGTCCTCTGGGAGAGCAGCCAGTGCTCTTAACGGCTGAGCCATCTCTCCCACTCTTAGTTTAGAATCCTGTTCTTTCCCACACTCTTCTTTATTACTTTCTCCTTTGTAACAAATAGCAACTGCACTAGGGATTTATATTGTTCCTTGGTTTTTATAATAATAATAATAATAATAATAATAATAATAATAATAATAATAATAGGAGCATTCCCCATATGTTCAAGGTTAGAATGAATGACTCTAGGCCAGAATGGATCTTTAAAAAGGAAAGTGGGAAAATGCCCCCCCCCCTTGCTTTTTTGCTTTTGCTGGTTTATGAGGCCATTGAAACTCACATTGTTAGAGGCACTCTCCCTCTTTGAAAGGAGAGTCCCACTCTACAGTGGGAAGCTGCTAATTGTTCTCAGAGCAGATGCTTCCTGTAACAGCAGGGCTTAAGGATGAAGACATTCCTGCCTCCTTCTCCTCACATCCTTTGCGTTATCTGCCTGCAGCAGTTGTGATAGCATGCGGACGGATGAGGACTTCTGCAGGGCCTGAATCTTTATAGAATTGGTATTTTATTTTTTCTCATTACACACATTTAAGCAAGTTCATTTTCAGTCTAATTAGTTCACCAGTTTCCTCACGGAAAGGCTTTAGTAGAGAGTTATCCTCCAGCAGAGCTAAGGAGAGCGATGTTTCAAGTGGTTAGGAAACTCCCTGGGCCTGGGCTATGGGCCACAGCACAAGAATGTATTTCTAGATTAATTTGCATCAAAAATATTATCATTACTATTATTGGTAGATAGATTGCACAATGGGATTAACTTTACTTTTTTTTTAGTGGGTTTTACTTTAATTAATGTGTGTGTGTGTGTGTGTGTGTGTGTGTGTGTATGTTTTGAGACAGGTCACATCTATCCTGGGCTGGCCTTGAACTCATTATATAGCTGAGGTTAGCATTGAACTTCTGATCCTCCTGCTTCAGCTTTCCAAGTGTTAGACTTCTGGCATGTGTCATCAAACCCTATAACAAGAACATACCTTAATACAGGCAGAGGAGTACGGCTCTTTTTCATGGGATGATGTATTTGTTTGACATCTATGGGAGTGGTCTGATAACATGTGTGAACAGTAGTCTTTTGGGAAAATGTTCCTTCTAAGCTGTGTGGGGTTCTGCCTTTTTGGTACATGATCCAGTTCCTTGCCTTTATCATCCTTATCTCTGCAGCGAATACGGCTGGGTTCATAATCTCACTTTCCCTCTTATGCAAGAGGTGATTCCACAAATATAATTAACAAAAGATAAAGGAACCTCAGCGGGTCATGTATGCCAGAGGAGAGAAGCCAGGTGCCTCTAGTATTGGGTGAAGAACGAGCCTTTCTCTTTTCTCTTGTGATGTCCTTGAAATCAACCTTCGTTTCCTTTTCCCTTCTTCAATCTGTACAGTTTTTTTTCCCCAAACAAAATTTACTTCAAATAACAAAAAGCAACCTTTCTCTTAGTCAAATAATTTGTTGCCACTGGTTCCATGTAAACTTGGTTTAAGAAAAAGGCCTGAACTGGAGATGTCAATTGATGATGCCTGCCTGAGCATCTCTAGTGAGTCCCTCCCCATTTGGAGGCACTGTTTGCTTATTTATTTGGTCTCTTTGAGACAGGGTCCCACTATGTATCCTTGGCTGGCCTGGAGCTCAACATGTAGACCAGGCTGGTCTTGGACTCATGGAGATCCTCCTGCCTCTGCTTCCTGAGTGCTGGGATTAAAGGTGTGCTACCACCTCTACACTGTTTATATTTTGTGTTGCCTTCCCTTTGAGATAATGAGATGTAATAGTCTCCACATCTATGTCCTCTGATAACTTGGTTTTTGATTTTGTGTTAAGCTCTTGGTGAGTTAATAGACTCTGTTTAGTTTATTTTTTACTAAGGAAACGTCTGGGGCTGGAGAGGTGGCTCAGTAGTTAAGAGCGCTTGCTGCTTTTGCGGAGGACCTGAGTTCTGTACCCAGTACCGCCCACATTGGGTAGCTCATAATTGTCTGTAATTCTAGTTCCAGGGTACCTCACACCCTCTTCTGGACTCTGTGAGCAAGTATTTAGTATTTAAAATACAGAATTTGAAATATTAAATTTTCCCTTCCATGTAAGGTGTTAGCTGGGAAATCATGCAGCCTAGCACAATGGTCATTTGGTGGGGACAGTGCTGTCAGAGGTACCTTTCATCTGTGTAGATCAAGATCTGCCCCGTGGTTTTTATGAAATTACATTAATTAGTGTAGTGTTTAGGCGGATCCCTGGACAGGTTTTTACAGGCAACTTTGCAAGCAGAACTCAGTCTAAACCTGTAGTTACATGAGAATTACTTCTAAAGGGCGTAGGTTCTTCATTTGTATATCTTTGCCATTGTGTGGGGTAAATATTAGTCGGGGTAGATACGGAGGGGAAAGGACCTAGACATGCGTGGCTGTGGAGTCAGGCTGCATGGTTGCAGGTGCTGACCATTCCGTTTGATTTTTTTGGCTGTGGGGCATGAGGGCTGCAGCAGGCTTTAATGTCATCACCTGATAGTGACTTCCGACTTAACATGATTATATTCTTATTGTGAGGATTAAATGAAGAAAGATTTAAAGCACTTAGCAGGAAATAGCTACGGTTATTAGGGAAGAGTATCAATTATTCATGTCCAAGGCATTTATTACTCTCCTATTGAGATGACCCTGAACTTGGAACTCTATCAAAGGCACTTTTGTTATGGGAATGGTAAGGTATACAGCGCATGGATTTGCTTATAATGCCCAGCACGAAACATTTAATTGCTGCTACCCAACGAAATAGGCACTATTATGTTAATGTTGGAGACTGAAGCTAAGAGAGATCGGTTCAGTTTCCCTGACTTAAACAAGTCGGTTGCCCGAACCTGAGGTTAGTTCTGTCTGGGTGCGTTCTCTAAACCATCTTTGGATTTGCTTGCAGTGGACAAGACTCACCTTCTAAGAGACATAGCGTGGATCAAAAGTGCTGCAAGCAGGATTAGGCCTGGTGCTACACACCTGCCATCCTAATACTTAAAGGGCTGAAGCAGAAAGGTGGAATTTGAGGCCAGCCTGGGCTACATGCAGAGACTCTGTCCCCAAACAAAATAAAAACAATGACAACAATCACAAAAGAATTGTAAGACGAAATGCCACCTTCTCTCTGAATTTACGATTGACCGCTGTTGAGATTTGGACCTGGGAGGGGATATTGGAGTTAAGTCAACTCAGTTACGGCTGAGAGGGGGCCTGGTGTCTGGGGCCCCGCCCAAAGTCTAATTGCTTGTTGTTGGCAAAGCTGGAAATGGATCCTACTTCTCCTGATCTTCAGCCCAGTGTTCTTTTCGCTGTCTTCTAGCAAACTTTCCTAATGTGTGCAGAAGCTGTGTCTGAGAACTAGGCTATGTTTACAGATGTTGATTCTTCTGATATGGAAGGGATGTTTACAGATGTTGATTCTTCTGATATGGAAGGGAAAAAAAGACGAGTGAATCTTAAAACCCCCTGAGAGCTGTGCAGTGTCCTGTCCTGGTTCAGTGTGGAGTCGCTCTTGACAGACTGCGGAGAAACAGTGGGAGAAATGGTCAGAGCACATCTGAGATCTAAATTCCATTACCGCGGTTCTCAAGGGGTGAATTGCACTTACAAAGTGCATTTTCATGGCCACCTTTCAGACATGGCTAAGGTCCAGGTACCTAAGTCTCTTCTGCCATCATCACAGTTGATTCTCAGTGACATTAAATGAGAACACCTACCTGCTAGTGTCTCCCAAATTGTACTTGACCAAACTTTGGAAAGTCTGCCAGCGAGAGGCAAGTCCTTGCAAGCTTGATGACTCACCCTCTGAGAGAAGGCCCCCCCAAATTTCTATGCTTGCTTTTCAAGTATCCCCCAACCTTAAGCATTGGTGTTAATTTTCAGCAGTAAAATAACATGTTTGGGATTTAATTGTGAATCAGTGATTGAATGAAGTTGACAGTAAACATACTAATTCTTTAAACTTCAAGTTAAACATGCATTGCTCATCTAATGCCAAATGAGTCACTGTCCTCATGACTCACGGAAGGGCTGTGGTGGAAATAGAAAGCAGATCCTGTAAGAATTTGGGATGGGTTGCTGTGGAGCCTTTATGTTCTGTTAAGTAGGCTTTGTAATGATGAAACTTGTCATGTTCTCAAAGACATTTTTCTTCATTAATTTAATACTCCATGGATTAATGAGGGTGAGCAATAAGAGGAAGGATAACATTGGAGGAGCCAGAAGAATAATACTTGAAATTAAAAGCGTAAAGCTGAGTGAGTGTGGTGGCTTGTACCTGTAATCCCAGAATTTGGGAGGCTGAGGCAGGAGGATTGCCATGAGTTTGAGCCTAGGTTGGCTTATAGAGTGAGGCTGGCCAGGCAGTAGTGGCCTTTAATCCCAGCCCTTGGGAGGCTGAGACAGGCGGATCTCAATGTTTGAGGCTATCTGGTGTACAGATCAAGTTTCCTGACAGCCAGGGCTCATAGAGAATCCCTGTCTCAGAAAACCCCAAAAGCAAAACAAACCAAACAAACCAAACAACACAAACCAAAGAACACAAACAAAGAGAGAACACAAACTCTCCCCTCCCCTGAAGAGTGCAGAGGTTGGTGGGTAGGTGGTGCTACATTATAGGGACATGGGAGGGAGAAGCCCTGGGTGCTCTTTCTTAGGAGAGTGAGTGGCTACATGTAGCATAAAAAAGCTACACATCAAAAAGCTGCACGAGGTGCCAGTTAGATGGTTGAGCAGGTGGAAACACTTGCCACCCAGCCTGAAATCCTTAGTTTAGTCCGCAGGACCCACCCACACACGAGAAAGAAAGATCTGTGTCGACAATGTTGTCCTCTGATCTTCATACATGTTCTATGGCACACACACGCACACACACACACACGTAATTCAAAAATGTAAAAAATCTGGGTGCTGGTGGCACACACCTTTAATACCAGCCCTTGGGAGGCAGAGACAGGCAAATCTCTGAGTCTGAGGTCAACCTGGTCTACAGAGTTAGTTCTAGGATGGCCAGGGCTACATAGAGAAAGTTTGTCTTGAAATCCAACCCCCCAAAAAACTTAAAAAAAGCTACAAGATAATCTTGAAAGTTTAAATTATAAAGAATTGATAAATGTGTGATCTATGATTTAAAATTCACAAATCTTTATATGTATTGAAACTTCACATTGTATTTCACAAATATGTATAACTTTAATGTACCTATTACATTAAAGAAAATTTGTGGCTTGAAAGATTGGCCCAGTTCTACTTTCACACACTGCATGTATCCAGAAGGGGAGATACATTTCCTTCCCGTGTGTGCAGATGAAATTCCACAAGGTTTGCAAGCAACGCTTCTGCTCTTTGACTTGGCATGATGCTCCACCTCTACTTTTAGAGGGCTCCAGGCGCCTGTTCACCATCCCCTTCCTTGACTAGGGTGTGCTTGGTGTTTGACGGTAACCATCATTCCATGCCTTAGAGGGAGGCTGTGCTGGAGGGATGAGCTGGTTTCCAAGACAGCAGTGGGAGGGGGAGAGGCAGGTAGCGGCTTCTGTGCTTTCTGAAAACATGCTTCGGTTTTTCTCTGAGAGTCGGTGAGAGTCTGGGGAGGCAGCTAGGTGGAGGCATCTGACAGGTGGTTTTGAAATTGTAGCTGGGGAAAAAATTAAGGCCTTGTTTTCATAGGGAATGACAGTACTTAAGACGGCAAGACTACCTGAGCGGCGCAAGAGAGACGATTTATAAAAATACAGATGATGATGGCAGGAGCATGGGTGAGGANNNNGGCAGGCATAGGCAGACAGGAGTGGGAGGGGATGGAAGATGGTGTGAGCCTCAGAAAGCCAGGGGAGAGAGCAAAGAAAGTTCTAGGCAGGAAGTTTATTGTTGTTCTTTTTGACACAGAGTCTCACTATGTAGCCAAGACTGGCCTCAAGCTTGTGATTCTCTCGTCTCTCTTTTCTGGGTGTGGAGACACACAGGTGTCTGAGCCACCCCAGTGCCACTTCCTCATGTGATGAAAGAGAAGACTGAAGAGCACAGGTAAGAGCGAAGATTAACATTGACGTGGAATTTGAGGAAGACTTTGGCATAGTTACAACCTTCCTCTAAATTGTAGATGTGGCTGTCTTCTTCTAGGAGGGGCAAAGGAGAGGAATGTCAAAAAGAAAAACAAGTGTTGAACTCTTCCCTGGCAGTGCCCTAAGCTGGACCACTGCTGGATCAAAAGGGCTGGGTCGTGTGTGTGTGTGTGCGCACACGCACACACAAGGGTAAAATGGAGAGGGCTGACCAGGTGGCGGCGGCACATGCCTTTAGTACCAGCACTCAGGAGGAAGAGGCAGGCAGATCTCTGAGTTTGAGGCCAACCTGGTCTACAGAGTGAATTCCAGGATGGCCAGGGCTAGACACAGAAACCCTGTTTCTTTTTTTTTCTTTTTTTTTGGGAAGGCTGTTGGTGATGGAGGTGTGCGTCCTTACAGGTGTAAGGGGATGGGCTGAGTTTATTCCCGCCATGATGGCTAATGTATGGGGTGGCGCTCTGACTCACCATATTTTGGTCTAGGTCAAGACGGCAGTCATACAAAGGTGCATGATGCAGCTTGAGGTGGAGGATTGCGGTGGGTCCCAGTCTTGCTCTCTTTTCTACTCTTTACCTTTCACAGAAAAGTTCTTGGAATAGACTTTCTTTAGGTTATTAGTGTGTGTTGCTTGTGCAAAGTGATGTATTTCATGACGACATTCTCATGTGCATCTGTCATGTTTGCTCTCCCTTCCCTCGTTCCCATCCCTCCTGGTTGTCTCTGTCTCCTTTCTCCAAGTGGTTCCCTCCCTTCTTTTATGTCATATATGGGGCATCCAGGTCCCACATAGAAGGGAAAGCTCATAGGACCTGCACTTGTGTGCCTTGGTTTGCCTCCAAGGCCCTGGCTGAAAGAGCTCCAAGATCTAGTAGGGGAATAGCGGTGGGTAACATGTGGGCAGGTCTGTGGGGCTTTGGGTTTGGAGGAAATGATTCATGAATTGAAGTCTAAAAACCAGACTGAGTGGTGAAGAAGGAGGCATAAGCGAAGAGGAATGTTTTCTAAGAATACCTCGTAGCTTCCTTGCCGCAAGCACATTAGGATTTATGTTTATGAAAGTATAGCTGCAGAATCATTTAGCATAACTATAGAAATGTGTTAAATATCATCTTAAGGACTAGAGAGAAGGCATTCTTTATATTCAGTATTTAAAATATTTATTGTGTGTCAAACTCTATGAGATTATGTTGTAAAGACTGTTTTGGAAATACCTGGGTCTGTGCTATCCTATTGGTAGGCACAGCCGATCAAAATGGGAGTACTAAAGCTGTACTGAAACAGAACTCTTATTATTTGTTTTTTTCTTTCCCTTTTTAATTAGTTAATTTATTTTACATTCCTACTGCAGCCTCCCTTCCTTCCTCTCCTCCCACTTCCTTCCCCACCTCTTCTCTGCCTCATCCCCAACCCACCCCTCCTCATATTTGCTCAGGAAGGGGCAGGCCTCCCATGGGCTTCAGCAAAGCATGGCACATCAAGCTGCCATAAGACCAGGCACCTCTCCCTGTACTCAGGCTGCGCAAGGCAATCCAGCCTGAGGCATAGGTTCCCAATACCAGTCAAAGCACTGGGGACAGCCCCTGCTCCCATTGCCAGGAGTCCCTCAAATAGACCAAGCTATTCAACTGTCACATGTATTAGTCCCGTGTAGGTTCCGTGGTTGTTGGTTCAGACTCTGTGAGTTCCCATGAGCCAGGCTGGCCATTTCTGTGGGTTTTCCTCCAATGTCCCTGACTCCCTGGCTCCTACAGTCCCTTCTCTCTCAGCAGAACTCCTGGAGCTTGGTTCAATGTTTGGCCTTGGGTCTCTGAATCTGCCTCCATCATTCACCGGATGAAGGTTCCCAGTGACAACCAGGGTAGCCACCAAACCGACCACAGAGGATGGCCAGGGAACTGACCTCATTTGCTTGCTATGTAGACAGACCATGTTTGGCCTTGAATTCACAGAAATTTACGTACTTCTACTGTCTGGGTACTGGGATTGGAATTAAAAACATCTGTCACTATGCTTAATCTCACATGTAGTTTTTGAGCACATGGAGCAAGGCTTGTATGACTTTAGGTGAGCTATGGCTATAAAGTACACACTAGATTTTGAATATTGGTACCAAAAAAAGCAATAAACTCATTCATTTCTTATGTGTTTAATGATAGTATTTGAACATTTTTGGTCAAGTAAGACTTGTTTTTGAGTTTAATTTCACTCATGTCTTTTTTGTTGTTGCCAATACATTGCTTTCAAGCCCTGATCACAATACCTGGTATATAGTAACATTTCAAAGACATCAGCTGTCTTTCCTTTGGCATTTCCCAGTGGCAGATATAGAGGTTCCCACCCACTCCTGAGCAAAATCATGGCCTCTCTGTTGTTGCCTTTAGTGGACATTCAGTCTTGTTCCTTGAGGAAGGAGGAGGGAGTCTCCCCACAGTGCACCACGGGGGGGAGGGGTAACAGACTTTTCTTGCAAAGGTAAATGTAGGTTTTGCTGTAGACTTTTGTCTTTGCTGCCCTTACTCAGCACTACCTTACAGCTTCAAAGCAGCTGGAGAGAAATGAACTTTAGAGTCTGTATGCTGCTGACGCACAGTTAAAAATTGTTCTACCCCATCTGTTTATAGCGAAAAGCCATTCTTAGTTCATAAAGTACATAAAAAGCATGGGCTAAGTTTGGTCTGCAGGCTGTAGATTGCCTGACTTGCCATAGCAAGTACTCTGTCCATTTCAAAGTCAAGAACCTGGCTTGATTCTTGCTTTTATGTTTGTCTTGAGTCTTAGTTTAAAGTTTTCTTACTTTAGTGGGTTTCTGCTTAACCTAATTTCACTGAGCCGTATACATGGAATGAAGCATTATGTTTGAATGCCATATTTACTAAAATATTTACAAGCATGAGGAGGCAGGAAAAAACAAGAAGAATATGAAAGAGTCCAAAGGAGGGTTTAAAAGAGATTGTGAGATACTTGTATTTTCTGTATGGACTCAACTAATTGTTTTTTTCTTTTTTCTTCTTCTTCTTCTT
>LOEQ01002313.1:19360-29625 GCA_001685075.1 Bramus lutescens | reverse complement strand
TGGGTGGCCTCCTGCCTCTGCCTTCTGAGCTTCAGAATTACAGACACTGTAATGTTATTACACCACTGCACTTGGTTCTGAGTTATGGACTCAGGTTCTCACGTGTGTGTGTGGGTGTGTGCATGTGTACATGCATGAGTGTGCCTGGAACACTTTAGTCACTGAGCTATCTCCTTATTACCTACCCCATAATACTTTAAGTTGTAGAAACAATCTCCATTTATGCTGAGGTATCTAGTGTGATATTGTCTACATAGCAAGTCTACTCTACAGATATTAGTCTCAATTTCATTTTTTCCTACTGTAATAGAATGTTTAAGTATTTCAACATGGGGATGGGGAAATGGCTTAGTGGTTAAAATCGAGTACTGTTCTTCCAGAGGATCTCAGTTTGGTTCCCAGTAATTACACTGCCTGTAACTCCAGCTCTAGAAGGTCCAGCTTCCTATTCTGGCAGGCACCTGCACTCATGTGCACAGACACATACACATAAACATGTAGTTAAAAATATTTAAAAATATTTCGGTGTAGTATTTTGCAGGGTTTTTCAAAGCACTATGCCTTTCTTTCACAAAAGAAAGATAATTAACCAGACATGGCAGCTCATGGTTGTAATCTCAGCACTTGGGAGAACAGAGGCAGGAAAGCCTGATCTACTTCCTAAGTGTGTATAAAGAATCTACTTAGTGAGTTCCAAGTTAGCTAGGGCTGCATAGTGAGACTTTATCTTAAACAAACAAGCCAACCAGCAAACAAACAAAAAATAACAACAAAAAGAAGGAAGAAAAAAAACAGGCAATCACCCCCTTTCTTAGGTTGGAACTCAGGGCCTCAGGATGCTGGGCAGGCACTCTTTACCAGTGAGTTACAGTTGTAGCCAACACATATTTTTGAAAGACAGACTTTACTTGTCACATTTCTCTACCAGCTCAGAAATATTGTAGCCTTTTAACACCCTGCTCCACAACACTCTCTAGATTTTCTGTAACTCAATAATAGGTTTCTCCACTGAAACAGTAAGCCATATCAAGCCAAACAGAAAAAGTAAAAACAAGTCTACTTGAGCAAAGCAACTCCTGGGTGGGTTCTCCAGTCCCAAAGACTGAGGCAGGAAAAGTCACACCTGAACTAAAGCAAGATTATATAGCTTGTAGGGAAGGGGTAATGACATGTCAGACACAAGCTAATGCCTAGGTCAAAAGCTGAATGCTTTAGGCAGGGACTTGGGCAGCTGGCAACTTCAGGGGAGGAAACTGTAGTAGCTGCCAAGAATGCAGAACTGGGCTTTTTGGTGTCTTCCCTTTGTTCAGAGAGTCTCTAAGTGGGCAGGGTTTGGAGAGAGAGGAATGGGGCTTTCTGAGTCATGCAGGGGTGAGCTGGAGATTCCTACTGAACATCCCTAGCCTTTTTGGTATATGGGCACCAGTTCAAATCTGGCTACTTCCTATTGGCATGGGACAACATGGAGAAGGGGAGTCAGGAGTTGGTGGGCTCATGATCAGTGGGAGGTATGGGTGAAGAAGCATTTGGTTAACCGCCACCCTGGAGACCTCATGAATCCATTCCAGGAGGAACAGGCAAGTTGCTAGGAGAAAGAATGGACAGATTACCGCTGGCCCTGTAAGTGGGGTTAGCTATGGGAAGAGTGAGGACTCCCAGAAAGAATGGAAGGGAGATGTGACCTGGTTGTATTGGCAAAGTTCTTCAGGTGATTTGTGGAGCGACTCAACATTAGGTTCCACCAGATCAGATTCATTGATACAGTAGTAGCACTCTGTCCCCAGGATCAGGCAGATGTCTGTAAAATAGCTGGAACAGACTTACACCTTGGTGTCACAGCAAAGGTTATGGCTTTGGGTTAAAAGGCATGGGTATTTTGAGGAAAAAAAATATAGCCCAGGAGACAGAAGAGACAAAGGTGAATGAGCAAGACACAAGGGTTTGACCACCCCGGCCACTAATTGAGACATTCTGGAAAACTGGAGTGTGCAGGGTCCAGTTGCTGGGAAGACAGTTTATCCTGGGTAGGTGCCCACTTGAATAGAGGTGGTCCCAGCACTGATGTCCCAGGAGATTGGTAACTGAAGGGGTGGTGAGGATCACAGTGTAGGGTCCTGAACATTGGGGCTCTAGAGATTTGAGGAGTTCCCTGGGAAGAAGTGAGGTGGGCTCAGGAGCAGTTGGGTGTGTTGGCGTGTGACTAGGGAGATATCTGTCAGCATGTGAACAAAGAAGGGACCGTAGGAGGGAAAGATGGGGTAGGTACCCTGCCAGCGGAGGGGTCTAGGCTGGGAGGTGGTGTTGAGGAGGAATGGCCTTCCGTAAAAGAACTCAAAAGGCTTGTAGGAAAGTATGGGATGACCTGGAGGTGGGTATGGGCAATGGGAAGCAGGAAGGGCCAAGATAATCTGAGTTTAGTAGAGAGCTTGGTGAGTTTGTTGTTTGATTAGTCTATTGGCCCTCTCAACCTTTCCCAAGAATTGTGGGTGATAGGGATGTGGAGTTTCCAGGAGATGTTGAGGGCTTCAGATATGAGTTCGATGACCCTGGAAGTGAAAGCTGGCTCACTGTCCACTTGGATGGTCTGTGGAATGCCGAACCAGGGATGATGTAGTCCAGGAGCACCTGAGCCACCACGTCTGCTGTTTCGCCGGAAGTGGAGAATGCCTCTATCCATTCTATAAAGGTGGTGGAGCTTTTTATGAGTGGGCATGTGGGTGAAGTCAACCTGCCAGTCCTTGTATGGTTGGTGACCTTGGAGTTGGTGCTAGGGCTGGCATATCTAGAGGGCCTCCTGGGTGCTGGCCTTGGCACACATTTGTCAGGAGGAGTGGACCTGTAAAATCTGGCCTTGAAGATTGGTGTGATCAAAGAGGGGCTCTAAGAAGTGGGGCAAAGTCTTGGGGGTCTATATGTAAGGTTTGGTGGACGTCTGAAATGATGGAGAGTGCCTGATCCTGGGGGAGGATGAGGTGGTTATTAAAGTAGAGCCAACTGTCTTTTGTCTGTGTGGCCCCTTTGTTCAGGAGTTTGACCCTCTCCTCTGGTTAGTAACAGGGCTGATAGGAGGGTGTCAAAAACAAAATATGTCCTGTAGATCCAGTGGAGCTGGAGACTTAGTCCCTAAGCTACTGAGTCAGCCCTGGCATTGTCTAAGGCCTCTGGGGTCCTTGGAGGGCTCCCGACAGTGGATTATGGTTACCTCAGCAGGGAGCTGAGTGCCTCTGAGAGCTTGGCTATAATGGGTCCATTGACAATGGGAGTGTCCTTGGTAATGAGGAAGCCTCTTTCCTTCCAGAGGACAGAATGGATATGGGCTATTAAAAAGGCATATTTAGAGTCAGTGTAGATGTTAGCTCATTGACCCTTGACTATCTGAAGCACTCTAGTCAAGGCGATTAATTTGGTCTTTTGTGAAGAGGTCCCCACCGGCAGGTGGGCTGCTTCAACTGTTTTCGTGGAAATGATCACTGTGTAAGCTGCCTAGTAGTCTCTGTCTATAAGAAAGCTTCCATCAAGAAAGAGGGTGAATTAGGGATCTGTGAGGGGTTGGTTTAGGAGATCAGGCTGGGGTGAGCGTAAGGTCTCTACATCCTCTGGGCAGGATTGGGAGGGGGTATCAGAGGAGGAAGGGACAGGGAAGAGGGCTGCAGTGTTCAGGGCAGGGCTGGAGACCCAGGTAATTTGGGGGGGGGTTCTAGAAAGAGTAAGTGAAAGACCTGGACCCATGAGGGTCTAAGGAGAGAAAGAGAAGAATGACTCAGAGGTCTGAGAGGCAGTGGGTGGAGTGTACAGTGACTGGCTGAAACAGGGTGATCTGAGGGCCTCCCAGGTGAGTTTAACCATGGCCGCCAGGCCTCTCAAGCACGGCTACCATCCATACATGGTGGAGTCTAGTTGTTTGGATAGGAAAGCAGCAGTCCAATTTGAAGACCAAACTGGTTGGGCTAGAACCCTGGTGGCCACTCTCCTGGTGGAGTCTGGGAGAGCTGGGTTGGGGGGCCGTTAGGAGGGTGTCCCACAGTAAAAAGAAGCGGTGGCAGATGGTGACCGGCTGGGTGAGGGGCCCTGTGGGAGTCTCTCTGGCTGCCTGGTTCTGGGGCTTTGCTGTGATGGCAAAATTAGGGATCCAGTGACTGATGAAATCCCCTCAAGGCACAAAAATGAGAGAATCCGGTCCGCCGCGGTCAGGGGCTGTAAGTCCCACGGGTTTGAACTGGATCGGAGGTGAATGCTCGAATACACAATAGTGGGAGAGCATAGCTGAACCTTAGATGGGGGAACATGGCGTCCCATGGAGCCAAGGCAATTTAGGAGCAAAGAGGTGGCCTGTTGGGACAGAGACAGGGAGGGACACAACAAAGTAGGAGGTCATCTATGTCCTGGAGGAGTGTGCTAGGACTGGGGTCAACGGTGGAAAGCCAGGGTAAGCCTTGGCCGAAGGAATGGGGGTTATTCTGAAAACCCTGAGGGAAAACAGTCCATGTGAGCTGTCGTCTCCCAGGTGAAGGCAAAGAGAAAAAATGACGGTGTAGAGGGACAGTAAAAAAAGGCGTCTTTTAGGTGCAGGATGCTAAAGCGGGAAGTTGTAGGTGTTAGAAGGGTGTAAGGGGCGGTGACCCTGGGTGGGTTGGGATAACTGCCTCATTAATGAGGCAGAGGTCCTGAGCTAAGCGGTCAGCACTGGAGGGCTTACGCATGGGAGAATGGGAGTGTTTCAGGAGTGTTCCAAGTCCCCGGGATTAGCAGTCCCTGAGATAGGAGGTGGGTAATAATGGGTCTGAGGTCTTGTCAGTGGGTTTCAGAAATAGGAAGCTGGGGTCTGGAAGGGAAGGAGGAGGGGTGCTTAAGGTGAACTAGGACTGGCTGGTGGTGAGTAGCAACCACGGGGGTGGAGACATCCCATACTTTGGGTTGACTGGATCCAGGAGGGTAGGGACAGGGCTGTCTGGGGTAGGGACCTGTGAGGCAATTAAGGGAAGTCAGAAGAGAATGTGGGGGTCAAGGAGAGGGTGACCCCAAAGTGGCTGAGGATATCATGGCCTAGTAAAAGTACCAGACAAACAGATATGACTAGAAAAGACCGAGAAGAATCGACCTGCAAGAATGCAGGGAGGTGAGTGGCAGGGTCTTAGGTGGAAAGGAGGGGATCCTGGCCATCCCTGTAACAGAAGTTGGTGAGGGAACTGTGGGACCTGGGTGAGGTGTCAAGACAGAAAAGGTTGCCCTGTGCCCACTAGAAGGCGATGGACTTACCCACGACCTGGTGTGTTACCCTAGGCACAGTGAGGGTGATGGTAGTCTCTGAGTCTGGGTGCTATCAATCTTTCACCATGCTAGGGAGCTCAAAGGTTGGAAGAGTCTCAGATGCCTGTCCTGGTGAGGCTGGGCCTCCATGGTGTGGCATAGAGGACATGACTGCACGGGCACATTCTGACTTCCAGTGGCCAGTCTGCTGGCAGACAGGGCATGGACTTGCTGGCAGCCGAGGGTTGGGGCAGCATCAGGACCAGTGACCTTCCTGGATGCATTTAAAGCAGGCCCCCAGAGGAGTTGACTTTGGCTAGTTTCCAGCAGGATGGAGCCTTGTGGACTTCTCCTGTTCCCTCTCCTTGGCCACAGGGCAGCTGCCAAGGTGTGAGCTTCCAGCATAGCCTTCTGCTGCAGTCAAGTCTGCCCGGAAGACTCAGCTTCCTCTTCTCAGGCGTTAAAAACCTTAAAAGCTATTTTCACCAATTCCTGCATGGGGCTTTGGGGACCATTCTTAGCCCCCCCTTTTTTTAAAGTTTCTTTCTAATATCTGGTGATGACTGAGAAATGAGATGGGGAGCCAGACCATGGCTCCTGCTGGGGAGGCGGGATCAAGGAGGGTAGAGCAGGTGGGTAGGATCCCAACATGGTTGGGTGGAAGAGCAGACAGAAACAAACAGGGAGATAGGATCTATTGTGGGTAGAGCGGCTTCCAGTAGAGAGTGGGCGGGTAACATCCCAGCGTGGCCAGACCAAATGCTGGGAGAGTCTATTGATTGAAAAAGACAAAGTGGATACCTTTCGGCGGGCCCTGCCAAGAATCCACCACAAACAACAGAGTTAGTGGAGGTTTATTGGGGAATGGGGAAAGTGAGAGAGCGAAAGGCCATCTTGGATGGAGACGAGAGAGACAGGTAGACAGACAGACAGAACAGGGAAGAGACAAGAGGAAGAAGGGAGGTGAAGGTGCCAGTGACTCAGGCCGCCCAGTCAGGGTGCAGAGCTCAGGGTCAGTCCCTAGGTGAAAAGTTCCCTGGAGTTGCCACAACCTTGGCCAACAAAACCTGGACTGCTGAGCATTGGCTGCAAAGGGAGGGGTGGAAGTGCGGAACTCACAAACCCTGGATAAGGGAGCTCAAACCGTTTGTTTTGGGCGTTCTGTGTGAGACTGCCCCAGTTTGGATAAATTTTGTAGCAGACACCCCAGGGGTGAATGAGGATTGGGTTTAGACCCAGCGTTGTCCATTTCTGAGCCTGTGCCAGAGACCAAAGACTACGATGAGGTGTCCCCTGAGGTATCTTAGGGTCGAGTGGTGGGGTGGGGGTAGTCTTTGGGAAGAACATTTCCTAACACAAAGGTCCCTGAGAACAGAGCATGTCTGTGCTCCGGAAACAGATCGGGCTTGCCCTTCTGTGGCCTCAGCTTGGCAGGGGACCCCGGGGGTACTTGACCTAGAAAGAGGCACCTGGTACCCCTTTAGGTGATGGCACAGGCATATTTGAGCAAAGCAACTCCTGGGTAGGTTCTCCAGTCCCAGAGATCCGGGCTGGAGAAGTCACATGCCCTAACTAAAGCAGGGAGCTTATATATAGCCTGCATGTGCGGGGTTGGAGGGGGGGGGGAATGATGACATGATCACCACAAACTGGGTTATGGCAAGTATGGTCAAAAACTGTATGTTTTAGGTGGGGACTTGGGCAGCTGGCAACTTCAGGGGAGGAAACTGCAGTAGCCACCAAGAATGAGGAACTGGGCTTTTTGGTGTCTTCCCTTTGTTCGGAGATTCTGAGTGTGTAGGGTTTGGAGAGATAGACAGTAATAGTAATGGGGCTTTCTGGATCATGCAGGTGCGAGCTGGAGGTTCCAACCGAACAACACACACACACACGCACACGCACACGCACACGCACACACACATGCACACGCACACGCATGTGCACGGGCGCGCGCACGCGTGTGTATTTATATATATAATTTTTGAAATTAAAATGTAATTATATCATTTCCTTCTTCCCTTTCTTCCCTCCATGGCTTTTCCATGTACCCTTTGCTCTTTTGATGGATCCTGTGTGATTGTCTTTTAAGTTTAACTTTCTGCCCTCTTATGTTCTCTTTGCATATCCTCTCTCCAGCTACATTCATGGTTAACAGACTCTTTTAATCTGTCAAAATTAATCGGTTCCCAAATTCATGCCTGAGAGGACTACCTCCTCATTCCTAAGTATGTATAGAGAATGCCTGTTAGTGTATTTCAACACCTTAAAAAAAGTTCGTGAAGTAAGTTGTGTTTATATTTCTTTAAAAGGTTTTTTTTTATCAAGTTGCTGATACAGCCTCTCATTTCCCCTTTATTCAGTACAGAATATATGTATCCCATGAGAAGCGAAAGCTTAATGAACATTGATTATTCCTGCATAAACTGTGTTCAGACCCAACAGGTATGAAATCAGCCTGTCAAAAAGACACCACTTGTATTTCCATATTATTGCCTCACAACTCTATACCTAAGGGATGGTAACAACCTAAGTGTCAAATACCAGATAAATGGGTAAAGAATGATAGTGTATGTTTTATTCCCCTTCACAGTGGAATACCGTTTTGGTCTGAGAAAGGGAGCCTGACATTTGCAACAATGTGGGTGAATCTGAGGACATAGAGTTATTTAAGACACAAGGTCTCAAAATGTTGTTGAGCTTAAAGAAATGGAGAGTAAAATGGTGGTTATCCAGCAAGTAAAATGGTGGTTATCCAGCAAGGAGCTTCAGGGGAGATGCTGGTCAAAGGACAGAAGATTCCAGTTAGACAAGAGGATTAAGTTCTAGTGTGCATCATGGCTACGATCCCTAGTGGCATTTTCATATACTTGAAAACTGCCGTGAGAGTAAAAGGTAGTTGTTCTAATGGCAAATATGGTCATCTGTGAGGCAGTGCGTCTTGAATTAGCCATCCCACAGGTTACACTTGTATCAGAACATCATATTGAACATCATAAATTTGTTTTTTTTCTTTTAAACAAGATAATAAAACCATCAAGAGATGATAGTCAAATTCAACCCATCTCATAATTGCCATCTCCCAGCTCTGAGCTCAGCCCAGACAATTCCTGGCTTTGGTGGAGTTCCAGTGCCCTGCCCTGCTGGGCATTCCCTTCTCTGCCTCTTCTCCTTCCTCACCTGACTGACTCCTCCTATCCCATGCACTAGGGGTCAGTGTTTTTTCCTTGAGGTAGGTACCCCTTCAAAGCGCTCCTGGTCCTCAGTCTCTTTGTATCTCCTGCCTTTCCTCACTTTGTGCACATTTTGTCCAATGTCCTATTTGCCAGATGCCTGCTCTTTGCTGGAGAGCTTACAACCATCAGATAAGCTGATCTACACTGGGTGATAATGGTGGTGAATTGTTGGGTGGTTCCTGCAAACCTATTTGTATTCTCTTGAGCTTCCTTGAAGAGTGGCGTTGGAAGTGGATGTGCGCACACCTGAGAATATGCAAGATTGTTCATAGTAGTGAAGGTAGAAAATATATTACGTTTTACTTATTTTATTTTTGAGACAGGTTTTTGATATGCAACCCACGCTGGTGTTGAATGTGCTTTGTAAGCCAGGCTAACCTCAGACTCAAGGTGATCTTTTCACCTTAGCATCCCAGGTGCTGGACTGTCACACTCAGCCACTTCTATTATTATTTTTGAGTAAGACTAAGCAATTTGGGCTTTTGATATTTAACACCTTGAATGAGAAAGAATATGTATTCCACTTTATAAATGTAGATTGGTATTGGTAATAAATGCCATGTGCTTTATTGATGGTGTGCTTCCTCAGAAACACCTGGAGAACTGATATCCTGAGGGACACCTCTCCAAGCTCTCTGATACCCTGATGAGTACCAGTTGCTTCCTGTGTGTCCTGGACCATTCTGTATATTGCAGGCAACAACAGCCTTCCCACAAACCACTATATGAGTTTAGAACAAATATTAGCATTTTTATTTTATGGATGAAAATACTGAGCTGGAGAATCAGGCCCAAGGAGAGGGCAGGAAAAGCACAAACTCACGATAGAACCCTGAATGTGGTCTGATTTCAGAGACTGATTTCGCAGCACAGAGTTAATTCTGTCATGTTCTGTTATCTTCCTGCTCTCACGTGGTAGACTCACATGACTTCTGGGAGGAGAGGGACACTGCGGTTCCTTTAATAAATAGGTCTTCAATGAAAGAACTAAGGGCCTATTATCACATCCGATGGGAACTTTGAAGAAGTACTTCGTCAATGAACTTGGTTTCAACCATTTTTTCCTTGAAATAAATGGATCTGCTGAGAAATTGGCATGTGGTAAACTATCAGTCCTATTTTGAGAAACTGTACATGAAAAATAGTCTGTACCACCCTGATCCCCATGAGTCACTGATGAGTCCCAGCTCATCCCTGACAAGACTAATACCTTCCTTTATCATGAGTATGTGAGAACATTAAAGTGAGCCTCGCTGGGGGTGGAGCTCAGCGCAGAGCACATGCTACATGGCATGAAGCCCTGGGCTCTATTCCCTGTACTACGACCCCCAGGTAAAACAAAACAATAAGCTCCGAGCCCCAGGTTTTCTCCATGTCCTCTCTGAAATGTCCCTCAAACATGTGCAACCTTGACAGTGTTAGAGCCCTGGAGACAGTGAGTGATGGTGACAGGGCTTACTGGGATTTGACCACTGACTGATGACCTTTTAATCTTGATCTTTATCACAAGGATAGATAACAACTTCTTGGATATTTTGAGCATTAATAAAGCTGCTTTGAGCCAAGTGCTGGGCTGAGCTCCTGGAGTTCAGTTGAAGAGAGGGAGGAGGGATATGAGCAAGGGGTGGGGGTCAAGATCATGATTGGGAAACCACAGAGACAGCTATGCAAGCTCACGGTCTCTGGACTGACAGCTGGGGAACCTGCCTAGGACCAAACTAGGCCCTCTGAATGAGGGTGACAGTTGTGTGGCTTGATCTCTCTCTCTCTCTCTCTCTCTCTCTC
>LOEQ01002312.1:158938-174811 GCA_001685075.1 Bramus lutescens | reverse complement strand
CACACTGACTGGTTCGGCTGAAGAACTTCCTTCCCCCATTGGCTCTGGCCGAGTGGCCTCTTTGTGATGGGCTCTTAGACCTGCTATGTCCTGGTATGCTGACAAAGGCTGCGTCTTAGGACATCTCACCTTCTGAGCACACGTGGGGCTGCTTAGCAAGGTGGGCTGACTCACACAGCTCTCTCCCTGCAGTATGCAACTTCATGTCCCACGAGAAGTGCCTGAAGCAGGTGAAGACCCCGTGCACAAGCATTGCTCCAAGTCTAGTACGGGTGAGTGTGGGCAGCGCACATGGCTTTCGTGGGGACCTGTAGCTGTCCTTTGAATTGTAAGTTTAGCCACATCATAGTTAGGAAGCAAAGGGCAGAGTCCTGCTCACAGTCAGAAGGAAGGAGCCATTGATGAGCTGAGCACCCCGAGTGGATCTCTAGGGAACTATACTGAGAAAAGTCAGTGTCAAAGGGCACATACTTGTCTATGGAACACTCCGAATGAGGAAGCCAGAGGAACACAGATCAGAGGTTCAAGGTAAGGAAGTGGATGTGGGTACCAAAAGGACCAAATGAAGGGTCCGGGAGGCCGGGTACTTGGCTTAGGCTGCATGCGCCCGTGGTGCTCTGGCTGTGACAATGACTAGTTCGCAAGATGTTAACATTGGAAAATTGGCAAAGACAGCAGGGGATCTCTGGATTTTTTTTTCCACAAATGCACATAAACCCTTAGAGGGTGTAATGCAAAAGGCTTATGTAAAAAGCCTCAGAGCCTTGGAGTTTGTTCTGGGTATTGACCTTCCTCTGCAGAGCCCTGGATAGCTAGATATCGTTCAAGCAGGCGAGCATGATGGTCTCACTTCCCATCAGCTGCATTCACAAGGCCACTTCACTAGCACCTCTGCCACCCCAAGCTTGCCCTTGTCTGCACTAGCAGGTGGGCCCTGCCTCCCAGCCATGGGAGAGAGGACACAACTGTCCGTAACACTGTCAGCTTTCCCTTAACATTGCTACTTGGTGGATACTTAATTACTAGGTGTGAGTACAAAAATCCAGAGATGCTGGCTGCTGTCGTCTCAGGGTGCTGTGCTTGCCAGAGTGGTGCCTTCCTGAACATGTTGAGGCCATAGCTACTTAAAATGATCTTAATGTTTTCTTATTTTTACTTGAGAATTAAAATAAAAACTAGTATGATTGTAAATTATTTTCAGAGGATGTAGCTATTTAAAAAGAAAATAAAAATCATCTTCCATCCTGACATACATACTACCCTTCTAGTGTGTAGTTTTTCTGTTTTGCTAAGCCTTTAAGTGTTCTTTAAGTCTTGGGCTAAGGACCAGTCAAGTTAAGACTGACCCTTTTCAATCTGCATTCACGGGAAGGTGATTTACTATCACATGTTTACAGTCACTGTAATTGCCTCCAGAAGGGCAGATCTGGGGGTTGTTTGGAAGCTCCTGAACCTAACAAGACAGGTGTCTGGTAGGTGGCAGTCTTGCTGGCCTGGCCTGTGGAGTGAGGAATGGATGTCAGGTGGACTTCCATTACATGTGCTTACAGTACTACAGATGTAAAGTTACTGGGCCCTTTCTCTGCTCAACTGTCCAACAGTCAGCCAGGCTAGTCCCAGTCCAGATCTCATGATAGTACAGCTGAATTGAGGTAGGTACTCTCAAGCAGGACCTGAGCTATAGATTTGTGAAGGTGAAAAAAGAAGAGAGATGATTCCCTCTGTTCAAACAGTTACCAGCAGGTGATGCTGGGCCAGTTCACAGGGCTACCAGGGATAAGGCAGCATGACCAGGCAGGCCCAAATCTGAGGATTGCTCTGCCCCATAGGTCCCTGTAGCCCACTGCTTTGGCTCCCTTGGGCTCTACAAGCGCAAGTTCTGTGTGGTCTGCCGCAAGAGCCTGGAGGTACCTGCGCTCCGCTGTGAAGGTACCATTGGGCCTATGGTCCCCTTGGAACTGAGCTCACTGCTCAAGGGGCTTGGTCTCTGCTGCCCTGGGTAGCTCTATACATGGTTTGTTAAGTGCATGGGTAGGAGGTTCAGGCTAATTTTGGGGGCTCCAACAGTAGGAGCCTACCAGGCAAGAAGCAATCAGTCTAAAAGCTGATTCAGGATGGCAAGGGTTGGGGTTGGAGCCGGCCCAAGCCATGAGGTCAGTGAGGAGGGCAAGGGTATGGCAAGTGGCTCCTAACCTTGCCCGCCCCCCAGTGTGTGAGCTGCACGTTCACCCCGACTGTGTGCCCTTCGCCTGCAGCGACTGTCGTCAGTGCCACCAGGATGGACAGCAGGATTATGTGAGTGTACAAGTACTGGGGTAGGTTTGGTAGGCGTTAGGCTGGCTGAGCTTCTNACACATATCACCACCATTGGCGGGAGGGGAACCTGCCTTCTGGTGCACGATGTGAGGTCTGTAGGAAGACTTGTGGCTCCTCAGATGTGCTGGCTGGTGTACGCTGCGAGTGGTGTGGTGTGCAGGTGAGCATGGGAATGGGATGAATGGGGCCCTGGGTGTGGGACAAGAGAGACCTGAAACCATCAGGTAGGGGTGGGCTCCATGACAGGGTGTATGATGAGGGATGGAAAGCTCCTTTCTTTGTCTACACTCTTTTGTTCTCTGGGCTGTGGAATAGCCCCTCTGGTTTTGTGTAGCAGGGTGGATGTGGAATTGGCCCGCTTTCTGCCCAGGCTGCCAGACTTATACCTTTGTCCTACCAGGCTCACTCAGTGTGCTCCGCAGCACTCACTCCTGAGTGTACATTTGGGCGTCTGAGCTCCATGGTACTGCCTCCTTCTTGTGTGCGTCTGTTGTCCCGAAACTTCAGCAAGATGCACTGCTTCCGTATCCCTGAGGCCATGACCCTGGAGCTTGGTGAGACAGAGAAGTGGGACCGGGATGTACCCTGGCTGGGCCAGGTACTGAGTACCAGGGTTTTGTCTGCAGGTGATGGGGATGATGGCCTGGATGGAAGTGCTGCCACGGGTGTGGGCAGAGAGATGCCGACAGCTACAGAATCCAGTAAGTATCCAACTTAGCTGTCACTCTGTCCCGCCTAGTTCCAGGCCCCCAAGATTCTCAGCTGCTCCCCTCTGGCCTAGCCAAACAGACCCTGAAGATCTTTGATGGCAACGACTCCGTGAGGAGAAATCAATTTCGCCTGGTTACAGTTTCCCGCCTGGCTCAGAATGAGGAGGTGATGGTAAGAGTGAGCCTACGCACAGAAGTATGGTCCATACTGCCATACCTGGAGCCCCCCTGCTTACCTGGCCCCCTTCTCAGTTGGCTTCTCCATACCTGTCTCCCTCACCTGTTCCCTTAACCCAATCCACTGTTCACCTGGCCCCACATACTTGACTCTGCCCTCTACAGGAGGCAGCACTTCGGGCCTTCTATATCAACGAGGACCCTAGGGACTTCCAGCTGCAGGCACTGCCCCTAACCACACTCTCCGGCAATGTCCAGGCTCTGGGGAAGGCTGGGACCACTGAAGAAGAGGCTAGCAAAGGCCCTGGGCCCCAGGATGCCATGCCTGAGGCCTGGGTCATCAGGTCTCTGCCTCGTGCCCAGGAGATCCTGAAGATCTACCCTGCCTGGCTCAAGTAAGACTCAAAGCACAGGATCTGATGAGGGAGGGTTAGGGTGAGGATCCAAAGCCCAAACTTTGAGCCTGTCCCCCACAGGGTGGGTGTGGCCTACGTGTCCATCCATGTGAACTCACAGAGTACAGCACGGTCTGTGGTTCAGGAGGTTCTCCCACTGCTTGGACGGCAGGTATGTACATTGACCATTCCCACCCAGCTTTGGAGTCAGCTGCCCAATGGGCCAGGCTACTATTCCTCTGCATGTCCTGTGGTTATGGGAGTTCTGTTCTAGGCCTAATGTTTGGCCCATACTGTATAGGTTGAGGATCAGGAGAAATTCCAGCTGATAGAGGTGCTCATGAGCAGCAGACAAGGTAAGTGAGCTGCATTTATTCAGATCCTTTTATGTAACAGGCTTGGGCCTGCTGCTCTGGGAGGCACCAGGACATTAGGGCTAGACCACCTAGATTCGCTTGCATCCCCACCTGCCCCAGAGACTGCGAAGGGCGGAACCCAGTGCTAACATGCCATATCCCTCTATCCTACAGTCCAAAGGACAGTGCTGATGGATGAGGACTCTCTGCTAGACCGACTCTGGGATATCCGACAGGTCAGTGGGTATAGACAATACTTCCAGGGGATTGCCAGCCCTTAGCCATGGCCTCCAGAAGAATGCCACTGAGGATGTCCACCCACCTGCCACTTGCAGAGGGGCATTTCTTCTCAGACACCATGTCCTCCCCAGTCACCAGCTGACATCCCTGGCTGGCAGTACACTCTATAACATGTCACTGATTTCGACCTGGGAGGCCTTGAGTCTCAAGAATATCCAAGTCAGTTCCCTCAAGAGCTAAGGGGGTGATGCAGAAGTGTTGTGGGCACTGCTGCCCAGCCTTCCCCATTCCTGTTCTTCCTACAGACATCTGTGCGCCAGGTGAGCCAGACGCGGTTCTACGTAGCTGAGAGCAGGGCCATGACCCCACATGTCTCCCTGTTTGTGGGTGGCCTGCCACCTGGCTTGTCCCCCCAGGATTACAGCAACCTGCTGCATGAGGCCATGGCCACCAAAGGTGTGACCTTGGGCTGTTCAGGGCTCTGGCTGGGAGAGGGTCCTGACTGGGCAGTGGGGCTATGGTGCTAAACCTAAGTTCTTTTGCCTTCTCATGCACCATCTGAAGCCCTTGCTCAGTTCCCACCCTAGGCCAGTCAATATGGCTCTTATGGAGAGGCTTCTGGTTTCCCCTTTGTTTCTTATTTAGTCTATGCTTATTGGGGGGGGGTCCCTGTACATTCAGGAGTCAAGGACTTTGTTTGGGAATAGGGTATGGGTAATTCCCAGGGGGCTGACCCCAAAGGATGGGTCAAGGCTGCTTGGGTGGGCTGTGCTCTGTATATAGATGTCCTTAGAAGGGAGGCTGGCCCTAGATTGGGAGGTCAGGTCCAGGTCTCAATATGCCACTCTGACTGCAAACTGTCTATGCAGCTGCTGTGGTGTCTGTGAGTCACGTCTACTCCTTACAAGGTGAGCTGATGTCTGGTGGATGTTCTTGGAGCGGGGTAGAAAAGCCTGGCCTTTACTCCCTTCTCTAGATGCCTAAAATCATCCCTTGGGTTTTTTTCTGGTTTACATCTGTTGCTTTTGTTACAGTGTGGCTGAGATTAGCTGTTTCCCCAAATCTGTCACCTTTATGGGCCGTCATATTTCATTGGGAAAGGAAGGTTTCAGATGCACTGCCTTCCTTCTTGGTAGATGACCCCAGGGCACTCAGAGACCATGCAAAGCTCATGGTACTAGATTTGGGCACGAGTATGGTTGGTCAGGGAGATGAACCTCTTTACCCACTGCTGGATTCTAAATTCAGTCTGCCCTCTGTGGGAGTACTTTGCAGGAAGAGTGGCCCCTTGGTGTGGATGTGACCTATAGTCCTAGCTGGCATGAGCTGGCTGTGGTCAGAGCTTGGGCTGAGACTGGTAGCTGAGGCTCTGCCTAGGTGCCTGATTGGCATGGTATACAGGAGAGATTTTGTGGGTGTGACATCTCGGGGGTGGGTTTCATAAGACAGACCCTGCCCTGAGTACCATTTGCGTAGGATGCACACTATACCCTTCCCTGCGCACCTGGGGGCAGGATACACAGGACTCCTCACTGAGTACCTTGTGGATGGGATGCATGGGACACCCACCCTGAGCACTGGCCCACCTGTGGCAGGTGCGGTAATTCTGGATGTCACCTGCTTCGCGGAGGCTGAGCGGCTATACATGCTGGCCAGGGACACAGCAGTGCATGGTCGGCCCCTGACTGCACTAGTGCTTCCAGACGTGCTGGTAAGTGCTTAGGACTCTGATACCAGCTCAATGACCCAAGACCATGTCCTCATTGCCAGGTGGCTGGTATGTGCCACTTTGGCTTACCTTATAACAGCCAAAAAGGGTCAGGGTTGGCCAATTTACATTAGAGGGTCAAGGTCAGAGAGTCAGTGCTTGTCCATGGTTTCTGAACAAGTGAGGCATAATGCTTAGGACCAAAGCTGGTAGACTGGAGAAATGGCTCAGAGGTTAAGTGCACTGGCTGTTCTTCCAGAGGTCCTGAGTTCAGTTCCCAGCAACCATCTGGTGCCCTCTTCTGGTGTGCAAGCATACATGCAGGCAGAACACTATAAACATAATCAGGATACAGCTCCACCCCCACTTAAGGCCAGGTTGTGTTGTGACCATGTGCCTACATCCTGCCAAGCCCCATCCTTTAGAGTTTGATGCTGGCCCCAACCCAGGTGGCCAATAGGTGGAGCTTCCCGTCTTCAGATACCACTCTTAGGACCTGTCAATGGCTGGGAAGAGATAAACTCAGAGGGCAACAGAGGGCAGAGGGTTTGCATATGAGGATTGCCAGAAGGATTTATGCCTGTGCCCCACAAAGTACCTGCAGGTGCCCACGGCCTGCTTGTATCTTGAATTCTGATTCTCACTTCAGACTCAAGTTTAGGAGGAACAGAATTCAAGTGGTATGAGCTCAGGTGGTGCCTACCAGTCCCTCCTGCCCCTGCCTACTGGTTCTGCCCTGGAAGTAGCTGTTATCAATGCCCAAGGATATAGGGTCCCCTGTATGTGTACCCAGGCACTGTCCTAACTAGCTCTGTGGCAGCTAAGCACGAAGCCATACTCAGTTTCCTGTCAGCTGCCTGCCCTGCAGCAAGTAAGAGTCGAGTGCAGGCACCCATCTCAGTGTGTCCTTGTCCATCCTGTGTCTGTACCTGCCTTGTATGTCTCCTGTTATCCAACACCAGTGTAAGGACCTGAACCAGCCTACTGTGTCTAGGGACTATCTCTTGGCATTATGTATGGGAAAAATGATTTTGTCCCCATGACCAGCAAGAGATGTGTGGTTATCCCTGTAAATTGAGTCCTGTGGCTGCCATGTGGCAAATGGGATTTGGAAGCTGTTGACTTCCAAAGGCTACGTTGATAGCTTTGCAAGAGCCAGGCCTCATTCCAGCTGGCTGGTTGTAATAAGTAGGATCTATGGATTTCCAACATGAGCCTGTGGCTTCATGGCTAGCAGGGTAGGAATGGTCCCTTGACATATGTCATAGTATGTCCCTGGAATTTATGCTTAGAGCTCCAAGCAGCCATGATGGTGCTCTCAAGGGAAAAGATATTCTGAGTTGGAGATTAAGTATGTGGTCTGCTTGCCTCTTGGAATCTGAGGCTGGACATTGTTTAGCAATTCCTATGTGGGACCTTGACTGCAACATAATTCAGTCCCCCACTTCTCAGCACACAAAGCTGCCTCCTGACTGCTGCCCCCTCCTCGTGTTTGTGAACCCAAAGAGCGGGGGCCTCAAAGGCCGAGAGCTGCTCTACAGTTTCCGGAAGCTACTGAATCCACACCAAGTCTTTGAGCTGACCAACGGGGGCCCTCTTCCTGGGTGAGTCTGGAGTTTTCTGGCTTGTGGAAGGAGCAACCCCCACCTGTATCTAGCTAGTAGGAACTCCAAATGGCACTGCTGGACTCATTAAATCCTGTGTGGCCAGAGATGGACATCTGAAAAGGAAAGTGCTGCCCAGGACAAGAATGAGTGGCCGGGTCCTGGCCTGGGCAGCCAGGAGGTAGTGGCAGAACACTGTCTCCCACACAGGTTCCACCTTTTCTCTCAGGTGCCCTGTTTTCGGGTACTGGTGTGTGGTGGAGATGGCACCGTGGGCTGGGTGCTCGCTGCCCTGGAGGAGACAAGGCGCCATCTGGCCTGTCCAGAGCCATCTGTGGCCATCCTGCCCCTGGGTACAGGTGGGCTTAGCCATCAACTTGAAATATGGCATTTCAGGGCTGCCCCTACTATGGGTTTTGCTAGAAATTTATGGTGGTGTGTGGATTATGCTGCCTTTCCTGTTTCCTAGGGAATGACCTTGGCCGGGTCCTCCGTTGGGGGGCAGGCTATAGTGGTGAGGACCCATTCTCTGTGTTGGTGTCTGTGGATGAGGCTGATGCTGTGCTCATGGATCGCTGGACAATCCTGCTGGACGCTCATGAGACTGATAGTACAGAGAACAGTGTGGTAGACACGGAGCCACCCAAGGTACCAGTGTCTCACCTGCTAGGATCTTACATCTTTGCTGATGTTCATCTTTCCTCCTGAGGCAGAGCAGGAGCTTGCTGACTCAAGCCTGTGGGGTTGTGGGGTTTGGCCTTCTCTGGGGGATGTGGCATTTAAGCAGAGAGGTTATTAGGAAAGGGCATTGGTGACAACAGTTAGGGATGGCTGTCACAATTTGGGACACTTGGGAGTGGCTGGCCAGCATCCTGGTTATTATACCCTCTCTCCAGATTGTTCAGATGAGTAACTACTGTGGCATTGGTATCGATGCGGAGCTCAGCCTAGATTTCCACCAGGCACGTGAGGAGGAGCCTGGCAAATTCACAAGCAGGTACTAGTAGGGCAGGACTGGGGGACCAGGTCACTCACAGCAGCCAGCAGCTTTTACCTGGTAATGCAGGATGTTTGCCTCCCGTGGCAGGTTCCACAACAAGGGTGTGTATGTGCGGGTCGGGCTGCAGAAGATCAGCCACTCTCGAAGTCTACACAAGGAGATCCGGCTGCAGGTGGAACAGCAGGAAGTGGAGCTACCCAGCATTGAGGGTCTCATCTTTATCAACATCCCCAGGTGCTGGGGCTGGGCTCTCAAGAGACTCTGCAGTTTGGGCCAGGCACTAGGTCTGTGTCTGGTCCATGCTTAACTTTGTATTTTCATCTTTTGGGGGCAGCTGGGGCTCAGGGGCTGACCTGTGGGGCTCTGACAACGACTCAAGGTTTGAGAAGCCACGCATAGATGACGGGCTGTTGGAGGTGGTGGGTGTAACAGGTGTCGTGCACATGGTGAGCACTCACTGGCAGGCTGGTGGGGAGACCTGGTGGTACCCCTTGGGCCCCACTAGCTAGCTCAGCTTTTGTCTTGCCCAGGGCCAAGTCCAGGGTGGGCTGCGCTCTGGAATCCGCATTGCCCAGGGCTCCTACTTCCGCGTTACACTCCTAAAGGCTACTCCAGTACAAGTGGATGGTGAGCCCTGGGTTCAGGCCCCAGGGCACATGATCATCTCCGCTACTGCTCCTAAGGTAGGTCGGCAAGGCTGAGAGCAGATGGGCCAGGGTTAGGGCCACTGTAGCCTCATGCGTTACAGTAGCTAAGGCCAGGTGGGTCTAAGCTTTGGCCTTCTGACTCCAGGTGTCGTGAGGCCCTGGAGAAAGCAGCCAGCTCTTTGAAGTCATTGCCCCTCTTTTGTGGAATGGAGCCAAGAAGTATTCACTGGCCCAGAGGTCCCAGAGCTATCACTTGTAATGTCATTCTGGCACTCTGACCCTCCATCCCTGCCTTGGAACAGGTCCACATGCTGAGGAAGGCCAAGCAGAAGCCCAGGAAGGCTGGCAACATCAGGGAAACCCGAGTGGACACCTTGCCTGCTCCTGAGAGCAATCCTTAATAGAGGAGCCAAAATGAAGGGTCTCAACTACCCAGCCTTTCTCATCTTTGGTTCTGTTCCAAGTCACACATTGGCTGGCCAACAGATGGACTTAGCTATACCACTGACCATAACATCTTCATGGGTCTTGGGATGTTACCATACCTCATCCTTATCCAGTGTCATGTGTAAACCTAGGAGTGGGTAGGTATTAGCCACTGCTCTTTCTGCCACAGTACTGGTCTACATGACATGGGCATGAGGCCCTGGCTAGTCTGTCTTCTGCACACGACTGGTCCTTTTAGGATCAGTGAAGCTGGTCCTGTTAGTCACACTTCTTCCTTTAAAACCTCTCTTAGAGCCCGTTGAGCCCAACACTTCTGGATGCGGGCCATCCAGGCGGGCCCTCTGATCTTATTTTGTGTTCTTTCAAAGCAGCTAGCCCTGTTAGGCCCTGTCCTAGCAGATACAGAATGCTGCTTGTTCCTCCTGCCCCCATTGGGTGGGTGTGGTATCCTCAAGTCCTCTGGGCTCATCTCCAGACAGCAGTTTGGGCTGAAGATATGAGTTGCAAGGTCTCATCCAGCTGGTGGCCCTGAGCTGAAAAGTTATACCTAGGGAGGGGAGGCTAGTCAAGTTCAGGCGTCACCCATGTGTCACATCTGGAGTGTGTGCCAGGGCCTGAGTGTCCCTCCTCGGCCCTCAAGTGGGCACCTAGTGCCAAGAAGGGATCAGAACAGGACCAGGTGGAACCTGGTTGAGGAATGTGTAAATAACATCTGTTGTTGTGGAGTGGCTAAAGCTCCCTTAGACTCAACTTATAGCACTTTATATACATGCTGTTTGCCAGCCTGCAGCCCTTCCTTGTAGAAGTAGAGCTGCTACTCTGGCTCCTACAAACCAAGGTAGCTTTGATGGCCAGACCTTGCTGGGGGCATCAGGCTCACAGAATGAGACAAAGCTGTTTCTTCCATGCACCCAAGAATTCAATTGTCACACCTCAGACCCCAGAGGAGTATACCCCAGAATGAGCTGTCTAGCTAAGCCTGGTGGTGTATGTCTGTAATTCATTTCTTGGGGATTAAAGCAAGAGAATAGCATGCTCAAGAACTGACTGGGCTGTAGAATTAAAACCCCTCCCAAAAAGTAAAGATGGGGGAAATGGGGGCCAAATATGTCAGTGGGCCAGCCTCAGCCCTAGATGGGGAAAGACCTACGTGGGAAGTAGCCTGTGATGCTTACCCCCATAGACAAGTAAATAGGTCTAGATCCTGGGCTTGTGCCACTTTCAGAAGTGGCCATGGTATGGACCAGGGGATTTACCTGGCTGGCAGCTTCAGAGGCCCACTGTGCCATACCCTCACCTGCTTTTGCCAAAAGTGCATACAAGTGCATCAGATAGCCATTTGTGTTTCAGTATAGATGTTCCTCGTGTTTACATCATTTTCCACGTTTGAAAGAAATTGTGATGTAGTTTTTCACTTTTATTTCAATCTATAGGAATTGTTTGTAAATTAAGGTCAGTGTAGCATGTCCTCTGTATTAGGTGAGACTGTCACTTTGTGGAGTGTGTCCTGTCTCTGTGTGTAATTTATCACTACCTGAATGTGATCTAACTTAAATCTGGGCCAAATACATTGTGGGCTTTGCTGTCCTGTTGCTGCCTCTTGTCTTTGTCTAACAACTGGTATGGGAATGGGCAGAGAAACTGTCAGTCCCACCAGGGAATCTCTGCACTTGTGAGGACGTAAGCCAGACAGCAACTTCTCAGCCTGACTTATCCCAGACTCAACTGCCTGAAGGTTCTGAGCATAAGGATGGCTTGTGTGGCCACATGCAGGACATACCAAGTAAAAGGGATGGTCCTCTGATCTCGGCTGGGTGCTACTGCCTCAGACAAGACCTCAGTGACAGCCCCAAGCAGCTTATTCAGGTTAGTCAGAAGGTAACTTCCCGTGGCAGTGTTGGGAAAGGGAGGAAAGAGGAAAGTAAATGGGTAAAAGCAATAAAATTAGTTCCAATGAAACCCCTTACTGCAAAATGTGAACAATGTTCATAATCTTGAAATAGATCTTGATATTTCACAATATACACAATACTCAAGCCAATAAAACCACAGCCCCAAGGTCACAAACTTCTACTGAGCCATCTTCATAGAACCTCTTACGGTACGCCTGGAATGGGCAGATGTAGCTTCCTTGGCATTAGCAGGGGGCAGGCAAGAGCTGAGACTGTGCCTCAGGTTCACCCTGGCCTGATTGAGGGTGCTCTGGCCGGAGGTACCGCAGGACTTGAAGGCCTGCCAGGGCAAGGCGCACAAGGAGACGGAGCAGTAGGAAGGCAAAGGGCACTGCAATCTGCATGAGGTGGAAGATGGCTGTAGTGAACCGGCTCAGCAGGCAGGTGGCAGCAAAGGCCAACAGGCTGGCACAGGGGTACAGTGCAAGCTTGGCAAACATGAAAGCATGCTCCTGCCCACCAAATCGCACAGCTGGCTCCAGTGTTTCTGTCTGATGCAGCAGGGCTGCAGTCCAGATGGCAAACTGGAAGATACTAGCAAAGAAGATGATGGCGCAGCTGACACGCACACGCTCAAGTTCATCATGGGGTTGTCGGGCAAAAGCTGAGGTCTGCTGGTAGGCCAGAGGGAGGCCACCCACAAAGGCCAGTGACAGTATGTTGAGTAACCCCATGGTCTGTGTAGCCTTCCGGACATGCAGGAAGAGTGAATGATGGGCAAACCAGAGAAGACCCACTGTGGCGAAGGAGCCAAAGTATGCCAGGAATTGTGGCCCATATGCACCCAGGGCAGTCACAAGGCTGCCACTGAATTTCTCTTGGACATCCTTGGGATCCGGAACGTTGTCCTCACTGGGAAGTATGAACAGATGGCATTTGTAATAGCCTCCCAAAGATGGCCGGACCCCCGGAATAGACAAAGCAACATAAGTGAATTGGAGATTAATGACGTGTGATCTTTAGTACACAAATGTTCCCTATATGATACTTACATATATTTAGCATACTAATCAGTTACTCTTCTTCACTCAAAATGCTAATTTAACCAGTCCTGTATATTCTCTGCCAACTGGTGGCCCTATCTGACAGCCAGGAATTGACAGTTCTTGTTCATTGGCTAAGGACAGCCTTCTGAGGGTAGGGTGCCTATAAAAGACAGCCTCCACAGCTATCCTGAATCTTGCAGCTTGTATTAAAGCATAGAGTCTAGCGACAGGAACCCATCACCTGGACGTGTACGACAGGATGCCCAAGTACCCACTGCTTTCTCCAAATTAGCCAGAGGAGGGACATAAGTGAGGGCAAAAGAAAAGAGCCTGAGGGCTGTCAAATGAAGTAAGACTCCAGGCAGGAGGTGGCAGCCTTCTATTGGCTACAATTTCCTGCCCTAACATGACCACTTAGCTGTGAGTCCTTCAGCCCTGGCAATGGAAGCAAAAGGAAATTGTTCTGGAATATTCTTTAAATCTACGGCCTGAGGATATCAGGTACTAATATTTACTTCTAGCTAATAAGAATTCACAAATTATAATAGGAAAACCTACTCAAAAGTATCAGGAGAATCATAGTGTCAGATGCAGAATCTAAAACCAGAGTTGTAACATGTTTAATAAAATAAGAATGGAATATGACTGAGGAACCATAGACTAGATGAGGTCAAGGGGCATAAAAAAAGGGGGGGTGGGATGGGAGAGACATTTGGGAATAAAAGTGAGCACCCAAACTCCAACAGTACTGTGTCAGAGCCAGGTCAGACAGAAGCCATAGAGGTATGGAAGAGGAGAAGGTCTGAGGGAGCTGCCTGATACTCCTGGGATAGAGATCACAAGGTCACTCTCCCTAGCACCTGTGCTTTCAGGTTGAGGGGGAAGAGGGCACCTACATAAATCTGCAGGTACTCACAAGACACTGAAAGACATATTACCACCTGGAAGATGGGCCAAAGTAGCACAGTTGGGGTCCTTACCAGATGTCCAGGATGAGGAGTGTGGCCACAATGGCATAGACACCGTCACTGAAAGCTTCCACCCGCTCTTTGCTGAGAGGTGCGTGCAGATCAATACTGAAGGGCTCCACACTGTGAGCTGGAGACTCCCTGTGGCCTGTGACATGCCAAGGGAAGGAAACAGCCTAGGTGGGGGACTGTCAGACGACTGTGACTATCACTGCCCTCTTCTCCAAGGGGACAGGAATATACAGGCCAGGAGGTGAAATGATGCAGAGATGTTTAAGGGGCAAGAAGCAGCCAGGGCCCAGCAAACCCACCACCAGAGCAAGGCTCAGCCCAGAAGGGCCATCACATACTGATGCCTTATTCCCAATCAGTGGTTCTTGGAAGTAGCCAGGAGAACTTTCCAACATGCTTACTGTGCATGGTCACCTACCCGTGAGCTTGTCTTTGCACCAGGTGGTAGCCTTGCTGATATGAGGGAGGAAGATGACAGTCACCATCAGCACATATGACTACAGAAAGAAAGAAAACAGGTCAGGGTGTTTCCCTGGGAATATGAACTGCTCACACCTGAAGTCTGGTCCCATTCTTCTGCCACAGATGGAGGGACAGCAGGAGCAACAAAGGAAAATCCAGAGAACTGTCCTTTATGAAAACGAATTGTGTATAAAGGCTTAATCTCAAAAGGAAGAACTATCATAAATAAGAAATGCATACCAGTCGTGTACTTTCTGAGAATTTAGTATCCAGAATACATAAAGAATGGAAACAGCTCAACAACAGAAGGTATGCATTTCAACTAAGAAATTAAAGGGAATGGGCTTGAAAAGACACTTTACCTGTGACATCTTCAGTCAAGGGCTGCTTGGCTAGATGCTTCCTATATACGGTTCTGTTGTTGTTTAAAAGTGTCTGGGCTCCCTGGCTCCTACCCACTCAGCTGGAACCTTATCCCCTCACAAGAAGATGACCTGCCAGGATCTTGAAATGCTTACCAAAATTCATTAATTTTTACTTATTTAATTTTAACTACATTTAATTATCATTTTTTGTTTGTATGCATGTGTGAAGGTGCTCATGCCTATTACCAAACATTTAAAATAACAAGTATTTGTTATTTTCCACAATTCTTAGGATACTTTGGTTTAAAATTCAATGTACTTTCATAGTACTTAAGTGGACCCTGTTCAAGTCAGCTTCTACAGCATTGCCTGTTCTTTCTCCTGTTGGCTGTCCTTGATGTTTTTCAGCTGTGCTAAGACTTCCTGAGATTCTCAGTGCTCACCAAGGGGAAGAAGAAGAGAGAAAAGATAGCTGCAACAAAACATAGAGCTGGGCCACGGAGGACTAGACGCAGGATGTGCCGTCGGGACTGGGCCCTGTATGCAGAGTGCTGGATCTGTGGACTCAGCAGGTGTGGGAAGTGGAAAGCATACCCCACAATCAGTGCCTGTAGTCAAAACAGAACAAACAAAACAGGCTAAAGGGTACCATCAGCAGGTAGAGGAAGTACCAGTTAACCCTTGAGCCAACACATTTTTAGGGGTTAGGAGCAAGAGTGTCCCTCCTTGATAGCCTCCTACCCTGGAGTCTGGGGTCAAGAAGAAGGTAGAAACTTTCATCCTATTCTGAGACTGTGGGGCCCTGGGTATGCCACATCCAAGTGCAATTATGGGTAAGACCCCTACCTGAGATATAGATCAGGATGTTGGCACCTAACCTGCACACCCCATAGCAAACACACATCATATCCCATGTCCCTACCTGCACAGATCCAATGGCAATCACACACATGCAGAACAGGAAGATGCCCAGGGGCACATCAGGAAACGTCACCATTAGAGAAAACTGTCAAAAGAACCCCCACAAGCCCCCAAAGGCTATCAGAGCTAGGTTCTGAAGTGATGTATAATGAGCTTCCCCTCAGTCTGCTGCACTGAGAAGAAAACTGTCCTAGTATGAGGACGAGACTATGGGGCTGGGCATGGGTATATTCAGCTCTGCAACCCACTGTTTCAGGCTTTAAAGCCAGTATCATTAACCTCACATAAAATCCTTCAGGTCTGAATTATCTACGTTATAGTTTTGTATAGCTATAATGCCTATATTAGAATTTTAAATGCTTGTGGAGATTATGGAGAGATTTAATTATGGTGGGAGGAAGGGGCATCAGGGACATTCTCAGTGGCCTCTGCCTCTAGCAGTCCTAAATTCCTTCCTCTTTATTCAGCCCCAACCACTAGTTCCCTGGAACTCTTTGTAATTTGTACTCCAGGACTTGAACCTGCACTTCTGTCTCTCTTTTTTCTTTCTTTTTCTTCTCTTCTCTTCTCTTCTCTTCCTCTCTCTCTCTCTCTCTCTCTCTCTCTC
>LOEQ01002312.1:102839-120242 GCA_001685075.1 Bramus lutescens | reverse complement strand
AGAGAGAGAGAGAGAGAGAGAGAGAGAGACTGTTTTATGTTCGTAGCTTTAGCAGTTTCATGTGTTTGCCCTGTGCCCATGAGGGAAGTGCACATGGATGTGCTACATTGTGGAAATAGTTACATGAGCATACAGATGCATGTGCCTTATGCCTGGAATATATGCTTAAACCACTGGACATGTCCAGCCTTTTGGTACTGTAACATGATCTCTATATTAGGGCTCTTTAAAGGAACAGAACTGATAGAATGAATATTATATATTTTATATAGGTTTTATTAGGTGATTTACAGGCTATAATCTGGATAGTCCAGTGATGATTGTCTTGTGACAGAAAAGCCAAGAATCCAATAGTTGTTTAGTCCACATTGCAAAAAAGCCTAGTGAGGCAGTCACTCCAGTATCACCATTCAGTTCTGTTGGGTCTGTCTGCTTTTCTGAGTCTAGACTCAGGCATGATTTTTCCTTTTTTTTTTTTGTCTTTTGGATGTTTCCTAGAACTTTATTTAGTACTTTGGCTTTTTTGCTTTCTCTAAAGCACCACTCCTCACCATACTGCTGCTTGTTTGTGATGTTGCTGACCTCCATACCCAGGTCAAATGGCATCTCTCTCTCTCGTTCTTACAACTTAGAGTTTATAATAAACTTTAAAACCAAAGCAACAAAAACTCATGATGTTTTAAGTAAGTTTATGATTTTTTTGTTGAGCTATATTTATAACTGTCTTTGACTGTATGAAACCTGTGGGCTACAAAGTAGACATAACTGATAAGAGTTACATAACTCCTGTGTTTATTAAATTGATTTAAATTAGCAGTAAATACCTTCATTTTTTGGTTATATCATATGTGAAAATATCCAAGTGTGGTGACAGGTGGCAAAAGTGACCACTTCAGGCACTCTTGGTTGCTTGAGGCTGCTTGATGTTTTAGAAGTCAAGATTTGGACCACCCTGGTCTATGTTAGATACAAACTTATGTGTATACCCTTGAACCTGTGCCCAGAGCTAAACTGTTAAGATCCCCTGTACTTTCTCCTAAACAGGCTAGAGGTTAGGATATACTGTATGTGGAGCTCTAAGTGATACTCAGTACCTATTATACACCACTAGGTGTCTCGCATGTGCTTTCCTGTACCTGACCTAATGCTGGGGCACGTTTGTCTTCCTTTAATGCTGTCGTCTGCTTTATATTTGCACTTCACTCTGTTTACCTTTGTAGCCCTGATTGATATGAAACTCACTATGTACACCAGGTTGCCCTTGAATTCACAGAGATCAGAAATTTGCCTGCCTCTGCCTCCAGAATGCTGGGATTAAAGACATCTACCACCAATACCTGGTATCTTGGTTACTATTGGATTATTGTTTTTGTGAAGAAAAAGACTGGAACTAATTAGTTCTGATATGTGGCCTGTTAGTTTAACTGCCTTTTCCCACCAAAATTTAAACATCAGATAAACTATATTTAGTACATAGTGTTTGTTGTCTCAGAGAGCCCTTTATACCCTAAGTTAGCATGTCTTAAATAGGTTCAAATGACATTTGAAACTGTTAAGATTATCATAATCAGTGAATTATAGTGTATGTCTGTTCCTTTTCCCACCTGACCCTCTGTATTGACCCCTTGTTGACTCTGCTGATACCAAGTGAACCTTCAGCTGTCTCTGACTTTCCTGTCTTGACCTCACAGCCCAGTTATAGTGTGCTACTCAAAATAGTTATGCAACACCATGTACCTTCCTCTCTCCTCCTTTCCAACTTATCTTGGCTGTTCTAGAATATATGCTTTTTGGGTTTTAAGAGGAATTGTGTGTAGAATAAGTTTGTCAAGTTCTTGCATAGTCGTTTAAGATTTGGTCTGTATTTTTGTCAGTTTTGTGAACCGATTTAGGGTATTGGTTTCTAAGAGTTTTTGGTGGCCATGAGCAGTGGTGTGTCTTGGTCACTTGGGGTGTCTTTGTTTCCCTCCAGCAGTGTCTGCTGTCTCCTTTAGGCTTGTACAGGGCATAGGGTGTGCTCTTGACTCAAGTTGCCCATCGCTACTCCTATCTAGCCCCCTAGAGCAGTGGGATCAATGACTGATGTCTACACACCCTTGCCTTTATTACTGTCAGGATTAGCCCTCAATTTTTCGCCTTGGAGAATACTTCAGAAAGCAAAAGATGACTAAAGCCCTTCTGGGACTGCTGTCTCCCACTTTCAGGTGTTTTATGCCACTCCTCATTAGGTATCAGCTCATACATATCATTACACACAAGACCTTGTACACATGCACACACATACTTCTCATGGGATGCAGCCTGCAAGCAAGGTTACCTCAGCATTCTAGGACTTGGGCTCCACTTAAAGTTCTTAAGATATAACTGCCAAGCGTGTTTTCTGTAGTGATTGAGTGTTCTTTTCATTCCAGCTATGCAAAGGGTGATCTGGACATATCTTATATCACATCCAGAATTGCAGGTATGTCTAATTGGATGATAGACATCTATAGGGGACTTAGACAAGGGGCCCAGTATGCCTCTTTAGCCTCTTTGGTAGCCATGGATACATTTGAGGTATGACCTGGAGACTGCCCAGATTGGTGGTGGGTAGGTGGCCTATGTTGAGCATATTTTCTTGGCTTATGAAAAGGGCAGGATCAGTATCAGCCCAGTAGCTGTCATGATTGGAACTCTGAGAGTACAAAGGGAATAATGTAATAGTAGGGCCATGCATATTTAAAACTAGAAAATCTAGGCAAAAAATAATAATCAGAAGAGCTAACTGTAGCTGTTATAGACCATGATGTGTATCGGGTTTCTTGCAAACTTTTCCAAGATGTCTATGATTAGCTTTGTGAAATTTCCTGTGTTGTAAATCTGCACACCTCCCACTGCACAGGCTGAGGGACATAAGAGGGTGAGAAGAGCTTGTGTTTTGCTAGCTACTCGGCTAGGAGGCAAGCACAGCCCAAGATGGCAATCCTTGAGCAGCTAACTTGAATCTACTCTGCTTCAGTGATGTCATTCCCAGCAGAAGGTGTGGAGTCAGCGATCAAAAACAACATAGAGGATGTGCGGTTGTTTCTGGATTCTAAGCATCCAGGACACTATGTTGTCTACAACCTGTCTCCAAGGATATACCGGGCTTCCAAATTCCACAACCGGGTAAGTGGCTTTGAACTATTTTTTATGATTCGAGTCATTCTTTTCCCACTGAAGTACAGTTCTAAGTGATGGATCTGCACTAGCCTGATATGGACAGTGCTCAGCAACTGCTGGGAGCAGAACATGGCAGCTGCCAGGGAGGCTAGGGCTAGAGGTGTAGCCAAGGCTGGGGATAGGCCAGAGTGTGAAGGTGAAGGGAACTCTGCAACGCACACGCGCGCGCACACACACACACACACACACACTCTATATGTGATGAAAACCTTGGGAAGATTGTTGATTCCCAGGAACCTAGGATGACCTCCCCTTTACTGCTCCTGGGTTCCAGGACTGTTCAGTCATATAATCTACTTGGTGACATTGAACACGGGAATTTTCACGTACATAATCTGACCCCAAAGCACAGGAAAAGGTAGCTCTATTTGCAGTACCAGTGAATGAATCTTGTGGCATAGGTCACTCATAGCCAAGAGAGATGTCACATGAGAACCCCAACTGAGAAAGATGCTCAGAGACACACAGGCCACCATATTTGTGGAGTCATCCAAAACAGGACAATTGTGGGGGACCAGTGAGGATGGTTCAGCAGATAAAGGCTGACTGCTGTCAAGCCTGACAACAAAGTTCAATCTCTTGGACCAGAAAACCAGCTCTTATTAGTTGCCCTCTAACCTCCATGTACATATGTTCCGTGGCACTTTTGTTTATGTACATACATGGACACACACACACACACTAGTTAAAAAAAATTATTTTAAAAAGGACAGTGTTGCTGGGTGGTGGTGGTGCATACCTTTAATCCCAGCGCTCAGGAGGCAGAGGCAGGCAGATCTCTGAGTATAAGGCCAACCTGGTCTACAGAGCAAGTTCCAGGACTGCCTGGGCTGTTACAGAGAAATCCTGTCTCTAACTCATTCACACACACAAGGGACTATCTTATCTTGTAGGCAGGAACATGGTAACCATGTGGAGATGCCAAGCAGGTTTATTGGGGCTGGTACAGAAACTCAGCTAAGTGAACTTTTTCCCCCACAGGTCTCTGAGTGTGGCTGGGCAGCCAGGCGGGCACCACATCTCCACAGTTTGTATACTCTATGCAGGAGCATGCATGCCTGGCTTCGGGAAGACCACAAGAACGTCTGTGTTGTGCACTGCGTGGTGAGTTGTGCTGGCTACTTACAGAGAACCAAAGCAACACTGGCTCTGGGTGATATAGGGAACATTGACCAAAGAAAGACCTCTATACTTAAACAGCTTTGGGCTTGATGGACACAGACTCCCTGGTGTTTTCTGCTCCTATGGAATAAGAAGCACTCATAAGGGCCCTTTATGGTGATCTGAGCAGCAATAAGCCACTCCTCTATGAGAGGGGTATGCACCTTGACATAAATGAGTTTTTACCTCATATTTTCCTAACCACAGAGTGAGGGAGAAAAATTGGGACACCTTACATGCAGTGTGACACCCAACAGGAAGCACACTTAGGGCTCAGCCCTGCTTTACTGCAACTGTGTTCTGGTTTTTTGAGACAGGTTCTCTACATACCCTTATTGTTCTAGAACTATGTAGACCAGACTGTTGTGGGATGTTTTATTCTTTTGGCTTTTTGGCTTTTTAAGGGGTTCACCATACCACTCCCAAATAAATCACACATACAGAGGATTATTACTTGTAAGCCAGCCCAGCCTTAGCTGGCTTGTTTCTTGCCAGCTTTTCTTAACTTATATTATCCTGACTACCTTTTGCCTCTGGGCTTTTATCTTTCTCTATTTCTGTGTACCTTTCTACTTTCTCTGTGGCTTGCTGTGTAGCTGAGTGCCTGGCCCCTAATGTCCTCCTGTCCTTGTTTCTCTTTTTAGACACCCGGCCTACTAGCCCCACCTCTCCTTCCTTGCTTCTGCCTCACTATTGGCTGTTCATCTCTTTATTAGCCCATCAGGTGTTTTAGACAGGCACAGCAACACAGCTTCACAGAGTTAAACCAGTGTAGTGTAAACAAAAGTCACACAGCTAGAAATAAAATTTCCCAACAAGGCTGGCCTCTAATTCACAGAGACCCACCTGCCTCTACTTCCCAGGTTCTGGGATTAAAGGTGTGTAACATCACATCTGCTACAACTGTTAATAAATATTACAACAAGAACAGTGGTAAGATGAATCTGGTGATACTGACCTGTATGTAATCTCAGCTACTTGGGAAGCTGAGGCAGAAAGAAGGATCACAAGGTAAAGGCCAGCCTAAACAACAAGACCCTGTCTCAAAATAAGTGATATAGCATTTCCCTAGCATGTAGGGAGGGCCTGGGTCCAGTTCCCGGTAACACAAATGAAGATAAAGATGTTGATGAGAGGTCTTGGGAAGGAATTAAACATGGTAAGGCCAGCAGGCCAACCTGAGTGGGAGGCCAGCCTGTGTACTTTGTTACTGTTATCTTCTGGGCTCTGAATTCTCACTACACCAAGCATATTATATGTTCCTAAACAAGCCCAGCATGAGGTTCTTCTCTTTGGCCCATAGACAGTTGGGAGGTTTATAGGAACTGCTGTGGGCCCTCATCTTTTTTATGCAGGGCCTATGTGTAAAGGAAATTTATTTCTTTCTCCATTCTAGGATGGGAGAGCTGCCTCTGCTGTGGCAGTTTGTGCATTCCTGTGCTTCTGCCGTCTCTTCAGCACTGCAGAGGCTGCTGTGTACATGTTCAGCATGAAGCGCTGCCCACCAGGCATATGGCCATCCCACAAAAGGTACCAGGTGATTCTTGCTGGGGACAGTGATGCCTACAGCTTTTGTGATGCTGCCTTCACTGTGTTGGACCTAAGGTCAGGTACTTTAGTTTGTTTCAGGCCAAATTAGTATCACTGTGGCTTCTAGCTCAGCCCCCAGACCTGTGCCCACAGGTATGCAACAAGTGTAGACCACAGTTGACTTTCAGCTGGAACTCTCAAGTTGTAGTGGCTTCTGACTTGTGATGGCAGCCTCCTGTTGAGTGCCTGGGTACCAGGTTTTCCAGTAAATGTTTGAACTTGGTGCGGCCCTGTTTTCTGTGGGATCCAGCCTTGTGTGGACTTGGAAGGTTATTTGCGAATGCACTGTGAACCTTCAAACTTTCAAGTATGAAATGTTACCCCGCTTGTTCTGAGGTCACAAAAATGCATATAAGACTCACTCAGACATTCCTGTTGACATAAAGTAGGTCTTTCACTCACCTGCGATGTAGAAGGAGACATTCCTTTTGTTTTTTCTTTTTTTCTCTGCTCCCCTCCCTGCCTCTCCCCTACCCATTTCAATCCTCCCCCAAGGTCCCAATTTACTCAGGAGATCTTGTCTTTTTCTACTTTCTACTTCCCATGTAGATTATATGTAAGTCTCTCTTAGTATCCACATTGTTGTCTAAGTTCTCTTGGATTGTGGTTTGTAGGCTGGCTTTCTTTGCTTTATGTTTAAAAACCACCTATGAATGAGTACATGTGATAATTGTCTTCTGTGTCTGGGTTACCTCACTCAAAAAATGTCTTCTAGTTCCATCTATTTTCCTGCAAAATTCAAGCTGTCATTATTTTTTTCTGCTGTTGTAGTACTCCATTGTGTAAATGTACCACATTTTTTTAAATCCATTTTTCGATCGAGGGGCATTTAAGTTGTTTCCAGGTTCTGGCTATGACAAACAAAGCTGCTATGNCTTTGCTTTATGTTTAAAAACCACCTATGAATGAGTACATGTGATAATTGTCTTCTGTGTCTGGGTTACCTCACTCAAAAAATGTCTTCTAGTTCCATCTATTTTCCTGCAAAATTCAAGCTGTCATTATTTTTTTCTGCTGTTGTAGTACTCCATTGTGTAAATGTACCACATTTTTTTAAATCCATTTTTCGATCGAGGGGCATTTAAGTTGTTTCCAGGTTCTGGCTATGACAAACAAAGCTGCTATGAACATAGTTGAGCACATGTCCTTGTGGCACAATTGAGCATTCCTTTGGATATATACCCAAAAATGGTATTGCTGGGTCTTGAAGAATGTTGTTTCCTAATTTTCTGAGAATCTTTTTGTTTTTTTAACACAGGGACCCACTGTGAAGCTCAGCCTGACCTAGAACTTGCTATATAGGCCAGACTAGTCTCAAACTTGCACCAGTCTCCTGGCTTAGCTGCCCTCATGCTGAAATTATAGACATGAGTTGTCATGTCTGGTTAAAAAGCAAATTATTGAGGCTGTGCCTGGCTTTGCCACCTTGTTCATTCTCTATGAGACTACTTCATTTGCTATGTCCACTCTTGTTTAGTATTCACCATTCCCCTAGAGCAAGAGTCCCATTTGGAAGTCCAGGTCTAGAGAGACACTGCCCATCATAAATGTCCTCTGAAACAAGGTTTCTGTGTAGCTTTGGAGCCTGTCCTGGAACTTGCTCTGAAGACCAGGCTGACTTTGAACTCACAGAGATCCACCTGTCTCTGCCTCCCGAGTGCTGGAAGTAAAGGCATGTGCCACCACTGCCCGGCTGTCCTCTTGTCTAATAAGTACTTGGAAGGACGTGGATCAGCCTTCTCACTGAGAAGGAGAGTGGGCTTTGATATGAGCAGCAGAGCTGTGAGGATAGGTGGAGCATAACACAAAAAGCCAACATGGATGCTGTGTGAGGCAAAGGTCCAGGCCAGTAAGGGACCCTACACTTTGGCAGTAGGATTAGTAGGTGCTTTTCTCACCGTATGTAATTCCTTTGGGAATGGGACCCACCTTAGTTGTTCACTGCCTGGTGGGTCGGTCGTCATGACTGCAATGTGTTCCTCAGGCCAGAGTGACTGTAGATCTCTGTCCTTTCCTAGCCTCTGTTGTCGGGGGAGGATTTTAGCATGTTCAGCTCTTAGTCTTTTGTGCTTCTATTTCCCACGTTGGGGCCTGCTGGCTCGGAGATGTGGGCAGCAGAGCTACTGAGGGTGAGTAGAACATAAAACAAGACAGTGTCTCTGGGCCTCCACTCTTGTCCTGATAGTGATTGGTACAACTTCACATCTATGCCCTTTACAAACCCCTTGTAAACTGGGGCCCTCATGCCATCAACTTGCTTCAGATGTAAAGAACACTGAAGAGATGCTGCATTTGTTGTCAGGATGTATTTGGCTGGATACCACAGGGGAAGACCTAGAATACTGTAGTGGGCATTGTAACAGAATGTCCCTTCCTTGATGACTGTTCTCTATGGTCTCCAGAAAGCATATACAGTGTCTAGCCCTTTCTTTCTTGAGGGAAATAAACAGAACCAAAGAGCAGTTTGGAATTCAGAAGGAAATTTAAAATAGTTGATGAGTCTACCGAAGATCCTAGCAAGAAAAGCAGACAAGATTTGGGGGGGGGGTTCACATTAGTAGAGCTGTACAGCAGTAGTGTGAGACTCTCAGGCTCTTAGAGGAGTAAACCATAGAAACCCCCCCCCAAAAAAAAAAGTCAGAAAAGTTTTATCATCAGTAGACAAAATAGATTCAAGCTGAGCATGGCTCAGACTGGGAAGTTAGGATCAGGAGGACCAGGAGTCAAGGCCAGCCTGGACTGCATAGCAAACCTCTACCTCCAAAAAAACGAAAACAACAACAAACCTGATCATAGAGGCACATATCTGTAATCCCAGTACTTGGAAGAAGTTAGAGGCAAGAAGGTATGAAATTCAAAACCAGCTTCAATTATGTAAGAAATTTGAGGCCAGTCTGATTTATGTGGTCTTTGTCTTAATCAAAATTTATAGTATGGTAAAGCTGAAGAAATGGCTAAGTGGTTAAGAGCACTTGGGTATTCTTGCAGAGAAGACCTGGGTTCAATTCTCAGTGCCCACATGATGACTCAAAACTGTATATAGCTCTAGTCCCAGGGGATCTAGCACCCTCTTCTAGCCTCCAGGGTACCAGATGTGCAAGTGGTGAGTAGATCAGTATACATGCAGATAAGCACTGACACACATAAAATAAAATAAATTAATTTTAAAATAAAAAATTTTAAGATTGACTGCCATTATTCTTCTCTCAGTAGTTAGTAGAATAAATACACACAGTATCAGTGACTTCCTAACGTTGACTGCTGTAGAATGTTTCACCATAAATACAAAGATAACATTTCTTTCAAACACATGTGGAACATTAAGGAACCTCATTTTGAGCCATTGTGTGTGTGTGTGTTTTCAAATTCCTCTGGAACTGAAGATAAAGGTTATGGTGAGCTGCCTGATATGGGTATTGAGAATTCAGCTAGGGTCCTCTGAAGAGCAGCAAGTACTCTTAACTGCTTAGTCCTGTCTCTGGCTCCTAAATAAAAAAAAAAATTGAAATTATACATACAAAAATACGTTCTCAGGTCCTAAGGGTTAATATTTCAAAATAAAACTTCTAAACAACTCATGGGTAAAAAGGGAAGGTAAAAAATCTCAAGGGATTTAAAATACTTTCAAAATATAGTAACAGATTTTTGAAGAGCAACTAAAACAAACCTTCAAAGGGAGATTTATGGCATTAAATACTTTATTTGAGAAGGAAAAATGACTGATGTGTTTGTCCTGTCCTGAGGATGCATCACATACTTGAGTGACAAGTGCATGTGTGCCTTAGGTATATTGAATATGTATGTGACATGGTGGCAGAGGAGCCCATCACACCCCATAGCAAGCCAATGCTGGTGAAATCTGTTGTCATGACCCCTGTGCCATTGTTCAGCAAGCAGAGGAATGGCTGCCGACCTTTCTGTGAGGTCTATGTTGGGGAGGAACGCATAACCACCACATCCCAGGAATATGACAGGATGAAGTGAGTACAGATTTGGGGTGACTCACCCCTTGATGTTTTGTGTCCTCTTTCAGACTTCTGAAGTAGAAACTGTCATGTGTTCTGGTTGACATGTGCTAGGTACAAATGATTGCATGTTGGGCTAAGGGTGGAGGAGAGGGATGTATGTACAAGAGTGACTTCATATGCTTAGGAGGCAGAGGCAAGTGGATCTCTGAGTTCAAGGCTAGCCTGGTCTGTAGGGCAAGTGCCAGAATAGCTAGGGATACATGGACAAACCCTGTCTTGAAAAGCAAACAAAAAGAGTAATTTCTTGGAATAAATATTCTGCTAGCAACCTTTACAAACAGCTAGAGAAAGTGTGGATTCAAGTGTTGGTTAAAATCTTAGAACTCTTGTTTTATTTATTTGTCTGTTTATTTATTTTAGCTTACATAAGCCTTAATGTGTTCCAGGGAATTTAAAATTGAGGATGGCAGGGCTGTTATCCCCCTGGGCATAACAGTTCAAGGAGATGTTCTCATCATCATTTACCATGCCAGATCCACTTTAGGAGGGAGGCTGCAGGCCAAGGTAGGTGTTGCTAGAGCTGCTTTACTATATGTTTGGGCCTCCTGATTGACCTTACTATCCAGTGAGCTGTAAGGCATTGTTCCGTAAGGATTTGAGCCAGTCCTCAATGCTCTTTGTGTGGCATGGGTCAAACGGGATTTTAGCCTGAAAGGTCAAGAATTTCCCCCATGAGCATAGGCTATAGTCTTGATGAAGAGCTGTTCTGCTTAGCTTTGGTGCCTCTCCTGCCTCAACCCAAGCTGCTCTGACCCTTATGCAGGCATTTTCTCCACTCTCACCAAGCATTTGGCTGAGAGTACCAGCCTCCAGATAGTGTTATCCTATCTGTCCTGTGCTTTAAGTTGTGTGTGCCCCATCTAGCAGCTTGTGTTCTTGGGGAAGAACTCTGATCTGGGATTAGTATGCACTCTCAATGGGTCTCCTGTGCTGGTCTTCTTGTAGATGGCGTCCATGAAAATGTTCCAGATCCAGTTCCACACTGGGTTCGTGCCTCGAAATGCAACCACTGTGAAATTTGCAAAGTATGTTGGTGTTGCACTGTGCTGCTGTTGGAGAGGGACAGGTACCCAGAACCACTAGCTGAACACATGCGTATGGGTCAGTCCCAAAAAAAGAAAAAAGACTAGCAGGTGAAAGACCTGCCACATGATGCGACTGCGAAAGTGGACGTAGGCCCTTGCTTGCTTGTGTGTTCTGCCCCTCACACTTTACAAAGGGCCCAGGTGGCTTCCACTCTGTACCCTGATACCTTTGGACTGACCCTATGCATCTCTTTTTAGAGTTTAGCTAGTTAAGTCTTGATGTGACATAACCAATGAGTGGCAAAATTTATTCCACATTTCGATTCTTTGTTCTGTGCACAGGGCTCTGCTGGGTACTAAGCTTGGAGGTAACATGCTGGTCCTACCTTCTAGAAGCTTAGTCTGCTTTTACAGACAAATGTATGCACAAACTCTACTGAGTAATATCCCTGTAGGCTGATAGAGGGCTTGCGGGATGCTGTTGTATATACTAGGTTCTAGCTTGTGGTGAGCAGCTGGCATCACTCACAGTTCAAGGTTGTTGGTGTAGCCTGTAAACATCAGAATATATTTTCAGATTCAGGTGTATGGGTCTTGCTAGTGGACTCTTTTCTCCATTGAGCTCACTTACCAGCCCTGGGCAGAAAGGAAATGAGTAGTCCAGGAGCGGTAGTGGGTTTCCAGGGGCAATGCCACAGCCATGCTGTGTTCTTGTTCCTTGTGCTTCCCCAAGGGAAGCACTAGACCAGGCTTGCCACAGGTCACAACTTCAGAGATTGTGTGTGTGTGTTTGCTAATCTCTTGCATTTGTCTCTTTGATATTGATACTTCACTCTTAATTTGTTTGAGGCAAGGTCTCTTATTCTGAAGCTTAGGCTCATACCAACTATGTAGCCCAGGCAAGCCTGGAGCTCATGTTGATCCTCCTGCCTCAGTCTTAAAAGTGCTGGGATTGCAGGTGCCTCACTCTTTCTTGCAAACAGTAGTTTCTGTAATTTTCAGCTACTGTGGAGGCCTGGTTAATTATTTTTTAAGACCAAATGACTTAAGAAAATGTAGATGAAAGATTATATGATTTAGGTATTAGAGTTAATGAGCAGGAACTTTTAGTAGTTCTGACTAATACTGATATGGTTTGAATGTCTCCACAAAAATTCATGCTCAAATTTAATCTCCATTTAGAATTATTAAGAGGAGGGCTGGAGAGATGGCTCAGTGGTTAAGAGCACTGGCTGTTCTTATAGAGGACCTGAGTTCAAGTCCCAGCAACCGCATGGTGGCTCACAACCCTCTGTAATGAGATCTGGCACCCTCTTCTGGCGTGCAGGCATACATGGAGGCAGAATGTTGTATACATAATAAATAAATAAAATCTTAAAAAAAAAGAATTATTAAGAGGATGAAAACTTCATCTAACTGTGATGTGTGGGAATCTGGCTTTTGGGAAGCTATTAAGATTAAATGAGGCCATGAAGGTAGGGACCTGTCCATTAGCTTTTTATAAGAGGAAGAGGCCTGGGCTACGACACTCTGTCTGGCCAATGCCATCCAGGAACCCTCACCAGATGCAGCCACCAGTCTTAGACCTCTCAGCCTTCAGAACCATGAAAAGCATAAGCTTTTATTCTCTAAATCAGTCATGATATTATTACAGCAGCAGAAAATGTTTCAAGACAACCTATTCAGGAAATCAAGGGGAGGACCAGCAAAGTAAAGGTACTTGCCACCAGGACTGATGGCTTGAGTTTAATTCCAGGGGCCCAAATGGTGGAAGGAGAGAACCAGGCTCCTGCAAGTTGTCCTCTGACCTAATTCAGGCTGACTCGTGTGCATGTACACATACACACCCATACAAAATAAATACATTAAAATATAATAAAGAATTAAAAAAAAAGAAATCAGAGAGGAAAGTAGAAGATTTTAGCAGACCAGGAACATGGACACAAGACAGATGTGAATTCTAGAACTGAAAACAAAACTGACATGAATTTGGGGAATGTGTTGGCTGCAGAGCAGGCACAGTGAATTGTAAATATATTCTTCAGACTGAGCATAGGGGAGATGAAGGAAGGCTGGACCTGAAAAGACAGATAAATACCAGATCTGAAGTCAAAGGAGAAGAACAGATTCAGCTCCTAGGAAAGCAGTAGACGTCTAAGCCCGTGGAGTGTCAGGTCTTTGCATTATACAGGGTTTTCTAATAGCAAGAGAAATCCCTGCCTCAGAATATAGTAAAATTGATAAAAGCTAGACAATAACAAGCACATGGTAGGCAGATGTCATGATTGTCATGGTGACAAGGCTGACTAACATCTGTTAATAAACTGAAGAGCTAGAGGCCAGAAGTCAGTGTGGTAACATCTTAGGAGTGATGAAAGAAAGTATGAGAATTCTATATCTAGGGAAAGTGCCCTTGGATGGTGTGATTAGCTTAACAGATGTGTTCAGGGAAATAGGAATAGTTTATTACCAAAGGGCAGACAAACAAACTGAAAACAAGCCTGAAACTAATTATAAGATATGAAGAATATTGGGGTATTCCCTTTAGTAGGTAAAATTATGTATTGACTACCATAAAAAATCATGCATTATCATGGGCTTTAAGATTTGTTTGGAACTGGCTATGTTGGCACACACATTTAGTTCCAGCATTCAGGAGGCAGAAGCAGGTGGATTCAAGGCTAGCCTGATCTACTTAGCCAGTTCTAGGATAGGTGGGACTGTATAGAGATCCTGCCTCAAAAAAAAAAAAAGAAAGAAAAAGATTTGTTTGTAGTAAAATGCATGACAGCAGCACCAAAGAGTCAGGAGAGATAACCAATGAAATGTTTCCTCATTAGCCTCTGAGGCCTGGAAGTCAGCAATGTGCTAATTGTAGACTAAGGAAGTATGTTATGATTCCACAGAAAGCAGTAAAGAGCTTAATAAAAATAGAGGAGAAGATGGGACACAGATATGATTAATCTAGGTAAGATCAGGGTGGAGAAATGAAACAGAACCAGAGGAAATGGACAGAAAATAAGCAAACCCATCCCCAGTGTGTCAGTCTGATTCCACATGTACAAAATATGCCACATGAAAGATGATACTATCATGTTGTTTAAACAAACAACTAAAGAGACCTCAAATGTGTGTAGTTTACAAGAGCCGTGTTTTAGAAATATACATGCAATGATGACTAAAAAGGCTAAAAGTGGTGGAATGGCCGCTACCTCCGAAACACAGGCTAAAGATCTAGTCATTGTCAGCAACAGCTGATGCTTTGAGAGGAAGCAGTGTGGTGTGATGAAAGGAGAGAGGGCAACGACAGACCATTTATGTATTTGTGGGCACCCATTAACAGAATGGTTAAACTACATTTGCTGCCATGTCTCTTTTTGGCCAGCAGAAAACTAGAAAAAAAAATGAAAAACAAACTTGATTTCTCTTGTTTGAAGTATCCAGTGTATGGTACTGTTGTTGGAGTTTGGGGGAGCTTCCAATCACAGAAGTATGTTTGAGTACATAAGCCTGCAGTAAGGCAAGGGTGTTGAGAAGAGAAGCTACATATAACTGCAGCAGATTGTTCTTCAGAGCAGCTGAACTGTAGCTGCAGAAAAGAATTGCAAGCAAGACCATCAGATCAGCTTGAGTGGGTCAGTCTGGTCATGGAATACATAACAGATCTGAGGTGTCCTGTGATTGAGTGAGGGTCCCAGGTGAGTTTCAGTGCATCATACTACAGTCATGACACAAGTCAGAATATTGTTTACAATGTACTACATGTGTGAGAATACCCTTCACTTCTCATTTGGGCCTAGACATACTGGTATCCACCTTCCAGGGCCTGTGAGCTGTGTCTTAAAGCCCAGCTCCTAGCCCTTGCTCACACACCCTCATTGTGCCCTCACTGCTCTGCTGGCTAGGCTGGGCAGTCTCAAGGTCAGTTGGGCAAGGAAGTTAGAAATGAGCTGTGCCCAGAACTGTTATCGACCTGTTTTAGAGGCTGAGCCTGCCAAGTATATAGAATACTCTCCGTGGGTTCTCCTCCCTTGTCCCTCCATCCTCATTGATGGCAAGTTTCAGCCTTTCCTCCCTGTAGCCATCAGCTACGTGTAAGCTGTTTCTGCCTAGCCCCATGTAGTTACTGAATTATGTCCCAGCTGAAAGATACAATTGGAGGGAAAACCCTGCTCTGCCTGTGCTCTCTAATATGCAGAGGGCTGCATCCCAGGCAGGAAGTAATAAACTGGGGGTCTTAAATTTTTCAGGCTCACCTGCATGCTTATTTTTAATAGTAAGAAACAAAATGAACCATTGCTTTGCCACCCAGATCACCACTCTTTCCTTCCCACCTCCCCAGCTTTCCTTGCACAGTAGTGTTGATAACTGCAGTCACAGATTCAGAGAAGCCCTTGGGACCAGGAATACATGGCCTCCCTTGGCACCTGGGACACCCCTAAAAATGGGTCACCACTGCTCTGTGTGTTTCTTAGATTTTGTTGGCAGCGGTGTTGTTGATAGGTACAAAATTTACTATAACATACAGAGATATTATGTGGCAAATGTGTTATAAAACCAGGGTATGTTTGTGACTCTGGGATGTTCAGAATGTAAGATTTCTTAGAGCAGAGTGGAGCTACCATGTCGGGACAGTTTGTAAAATGATTAAGGTTGCTCTGCAGGGTGGCCTGGCTCATCATCCTCTGCTCCCCATGCTGCTGTGATGGCTGAAGACCCTATGACCTCTCAGCTTCCTACTTTCTGCCTGTTCCTCTTCTCACAGCCCAAGTTGCCTCCCTGGATCTTCAGCAAGTCTTACTCCTAGTTTCTAATAACTGAAGTCCTGGATTTATGATTATCTATTTGGGATTTTTGCCAAGATGCACATATTTTTGTAAAAATCTATTTAAGATTTCAGAGTACCTGATTGAACCATTCAGATATCTGCAGTATGTGTCTACTTAGGGGTGAGGAGTGAGACCTAGGGCCTCTGGTCAGGGCTATGGATCTGCTTTGTGGAACTTGCTTCCCTGTCTTCTTGGATGTAGGAGCCATGGCAGCTATCCTGTAGTCTCTCTGAGCACATAGCCTCCCATTGACTTGGAGAAATCTAGCTTATTAGTCTTTTACATTAACAGCCAGGGAAACCCTGCCCTGACACTGCGGGACCTGGGGAGTGATCCTGAGTACATCAGCCCTGCTGTAAGTGCCTGTGTCCCACAGGTAGGGATGGTTATGTGTCCACTGCCTCACCAGCAGTCTGTTATCCTTTCTGCGGATGCTGAAGGACTTCTGAAACATCCTGGCCACTACTCACGCACTCCCTCTCGGTACCTGTAGGTATGACCTGGACGCTTGTGACATTCAGGAGAAGTACCCAGATCTGTTCCAGGTAAATCTGGAAGTGGAGGTGGAGCCAAGAGACAGGCCCAGCCGAGAAGCTCCACCTTGGGAGAATACAAGCCTGAGGGGCCTGAACCCCAAGATTCTCTTTTCAAGCAGGGAAGAGCAGCAGGACATCCTGTCTAAGTTTGGTAAGCTATGTCCTGACTCTCAGTGTACTTACACTTCTAGGAAAGATTTACAGGAACACGTACCTTTCCCCCTGATTTGGGCACCACTTCCTGATCTGTGCTTTCCTAGGTGCTACAGAAGGTAGCAGAAACTGATTGTTTCATAAGATGCAGCTATGGTACCAAGAAAGGGTGACACAACACTGTGATCCTGAGGCCTTTCATGGATTCATTAGCCACACAAAATACCTGGGCCTGACATGGGCCCAGCAGGGAAGTCTATTCTCTTGCTCTGCGCAAACTCTAGAGCAGCTGTTCCCAACCTGTCAGTCATGACCCCTCCAGCAAACATCTGTCTCCAGAAATGTTTACATTACAATTCATAACAGTAGCAAAATTCCAGTTAGGAAGTAGCGACAAAAATCATTTTATGACGGGGTCACCATGACATGAGGAACTGTATTGGTCACAGCATTAGGAAGGTTGAGAATCACTGCTATAGAGTGAGATGCTGTTGCTTTCTTGGTACATGAGCCAGGAGCTTTTGGGGTCAACATGAAGCCGTGACTGGAAGGATTCCCTCCAGAGTTAGGTTTGCACCATAAGCTGACTCAGGTCATATGCTCTGGGCATGACAATATAAATGCTCCATTGAGAGTGGGACAGCTTAAGACCTGCGGCTTTCGGCATGGCTCTCCACTCAGCATCGGTGTCTCCTCTGTTTATGTCAGCCTAGTTTCTACTAAAAGTGGACAGGCTGGGCTTGACTTGCTGCCTGCAGCTTCTTTATTGTCTGGGTTTGTACATTTTGCATTTTTAATCTGCAGACAATTAAGTATTCTTAAAAGAAATATATATGTGTGTGTGTGTGTGTGTGTGTGTGTGTGTGTGTGTGTGTGTGTG
>LOEQ01002312.1:83222-102772 GCA_001685075.1 Bramus lutescens | reverse complement strand
CCACAGCTCAGTATGACGCTGAGGCAGGGTCTCCGGAGGCCGAGATCACAGAGTCGGACTCACCGCAGAGCAGCAGCACGGACACCAACCACTTTCTTCACACGCTGGACTGGCAGGGTAGGCATAGGGCACAGCTAATCCTTCATCCTTCCTTGGGGACCAGTCTCTCCAATGCCCCTGAACTCACTTGTCACCACTAACTTTTGACATCAGGTTCTGTTAACCAGACAGTTAGAGCATTCTGCAAGGGCCATATGCTAAGGTCAATTACTTAGGTTAAACTTCATAGGGACAAGCAGAGTTGAGGTATCCTTAGAGGGACTGCAGATCCTACACATTGGCCTGCTGTGGGAGGAATTGTGTTGGTGAGGATCAAACCCCAGGCCTCACGCATATCTGACAAATCCTCTACAACTGAGCTACACATTTACCTCTGCCTGGCACATAAATTAAGAACAATTTGTATATTCTTTCAAGATAGCAATAGACACACACACATGTATATGCCCATAAAGCCTGAGGTATCAACTTCATTTCATTATTGATTTGAAATTATTTGCTGACCAAGTCCCTGTACACATAGTCTTATTAGCAGACCCAGAGGTTCTTGAGAAGCAGAGAAGGGGCCTCAGTAGAAGGATAAACTGAACCATGGTGGTTGATCGCATCTCTCTGGGAGTTACATTATTTTTTACTGCCTCCAGTTTCTACTGAGCTTCTTAGTCACTTCTTCATATCTCATAGCCTAGTTATTACAACTAAATACCTAGGATCTTCACCTTGACCATTCGCCTCCTGGACATATCCCAGGGTATACCACTGCCACTCACTCAGCAAATGACATTTCCCCTAAGAAGTGCTATGGTATTGTCCCCTGCTAGGTTGTGATTTACCAAGGCTGTCCATAGAGATGGAGAGGCTAGCAGGTGGACCTGTTTGAAGTTGGGCTTGGGAGGAACTGGAAGAAAAATCCTAGAACCTTGGCTTCTTTGCTGTTGGATAGAAGCCAGTATTGTGGTTCCAGGGTGGTCTGTGAATTTTAAGCCTCAAGACATGATTCTGGTATTGGCTGTGTGGTTGCAACCTGGGCCCTACTGAGGCTTCTGGTTATGTCAGCTTGTTCTGCTCTCTTACAGCTACCCCAGCATGTGAGTCAATCAACTGATGGTTTTCTTTCCACAGAAGAAAAAGAACCAGAGACTGGTGCAGACAATACCTCTCCTAAGGAGAGTCAGTCTGTCCTGATTGCAGACAGAGATGGAAGTGAAATATCAGATGAAGAAGAGCCTCCATTCCCCAGTGAAGAGAGGGAGCCAGGGTCTGGAGAAGACATACCAAGGCTGGCAGCTGGGACCAGACAGCAAGACTTAATATTTGATGTGGGCATGCCTGCTGCCCCACAAGAGCCTGCACCGCAGGAAGAGGATCTCCTGGGCCTGCACTCTGAGGGTGACTCAGGGCCTGCTGCCCCCTTGCAGACTTGCAGGGTCCCCTCCAGCAACACTGACCTGTTGAGCTGCCTTCTTGAGCCATCTGATGCTGCTCAAATGGGAACTCCTGGTGACCTGCTTGGTGGTGAGGCTTCTCTGCTTCTGGCAAGCCCAGTTTCTCTTCTTGGGGTACAGAACACCCTACAAGGACACTGATACACATTTTAGTTATGCATAAAATTGGTTTCATAATAATGAATCAAGGTTAACCATTCCTGCCATGTCGAAAAAGGATCTTCACTGTTATATTGACATCTGGAGGGAGGAAACTGCCTTCTGGAGAAATTGCTTGTGGCTACATCAGTTCCTACTCACAAGCCAAGACTGCCTGCTTTGGCTTCAGGGGTGATGCTGTGTTCATAGGAGAGTCCTAAGCTGTGGGGCATTGGGGGGACCATGTATCCCCAGGTGGGCTGCTGGTCTGAGTATATGTTGAGGACAGTAGAGGCCTGAGCAGGGCTCCTAGGATACAGGCTAAGGTATAATGCTTGTCTCTGCCCTCCTTCTGTTTCCTAGTCGACCCATTTGACCAACTCCTACTGTCGTCCAACTCAGATGCCCAGCCCTGCTCCAAGCCTGATCTTTTTGGAGAATTTCTCAATCCTGACTCTGTAGCTTCCTCAACTGCCTTCCCATCCACCCACAGTGCCCCACCCCCATCCTCCAGCACTACCTTCCTGCACCTAGGTGAGTATGGCCATGGTGACTATTACATAGAAGCCACAGGCTTATGCTTGGAAGGGCCTAGGAACTCTTACTTCCTACAGGCCCCTGGGGATAGTGCTCAGGGATAGATCAGTGGGCAACAGGGCCTTCTGTCTACTGCAGCTGTGGTGCAATGGGGCTAACATACCTCTTGGTGACTTTCCCAAAGTCTAGGACTTCTCAAAGCCTGACAGGACACATTGGTGTCTTTTTCTCATCTCTTTAAGCTGTCTCTTCAAATCTAGGACAGGTTCCACTGCTGTTTACAGGCCTTCCTAGTGGGCATTTCTCTGACTCTGAAATTGTGGCTGTGACTAGAACAGCTACTTCTGCCAGAAGCTTCTAGGAGTGAGAAGACCAGGAGGTAGGAATGACAAATTAGGAAACAGAAGAGTCCAACTTTAGGAATAGGCAGCAAGACGTATAAAGGGTGGTGTGTGTATGTTGGAGCAGCAGGCATGGCCCATTTAGACAGAAGTTGGGGTCTGGGAAAGGAGAGGCCAGTCTGTCACTCTAGCCAAATCTTGAAGAGAAAGCTTAGTTCTTTTTCCTAACAGAGAGACCATTGGGTCTACGAGGGTCTATGTTCCAGAGGACAACTGATTGCCCCGAATGCCTTATGGTAGAAAGTATGACATATGACTGTGCCATGCTGGGGTGGATGCATGACAAGCAGAGGGCACAAGGACTAGTTCCAGATTTCAGGGAGTTTTTGAACATGGCTGTGAGCCCCTTACTCATCATGGGCTATGTATGGTAGGTGTAGAGAAAGGCAGAAAGACTCTTGAGTGCCCTTTCAGAAAGGCAATATACAAGTGTTGTTATCACTGCCCTGTGAAGATGTTGCCTGATCAGCTTAGTGGCTATCTGCTACATCCTCAGGACTATCTAGCCCAGCAAGTTCTGAATTGAGAGTACCAGCTACCAGGTGTCTGAGCAAGGCATGGCCTCAACTGCCTAGCCAATACTGGTCCCTTGAGTTGTTTGCTGGACCTGCAAGTTGCCTTCTGCTTGTATCTGGGGATGAGAGAGGTTGCCAAGCATCATGTGAAGTGAGAAGGCACACACACCAAACCCTGCTTTTCTCTGGCTCCTTCCAGGGGATCTCTCAGCAGAGCCCAGCAAGGTGATAGCTTCATCAAGCCACCCAGATCTGCTAGGAGGATGGGATACCTGGGCTGAGACTGCTATGCCTGCTCCGGCCTCCATGCCAGTACCAGAAGGTATGACCACGGGCCCCACTGTTAGCTGGGCTCTCAAGATGGTTACTGTGGCCATGGAGTCTCCACATGCCCTTTTGAGAAGAGGATGAAGCAGGGCTTGCTTGCCTTCCAGTCAGCCCCAATGTGTGGTGACTACAGAGTTCTCTGTTATTTGTTCAATGGGAACATAGACACTCGATAATTGCTTCATCCTTTCTTGAGTACAGTCATGTCTGGTCTTCCTATTCTTCCATGCTGTTCCTTTTTCATGAAGTCAAATACATTTTGGAACATAATTCCTTGCTTGTGTGTAATTGATTGCCCTGTTTGTTTGCCCACGCTTTACCTTCATGTTTTTCTGTGTTCTCTGAAGGACCCTTAGACTGTCACGTGTGCCATGGCTACTGGCATATGCCCTGTTGGTAGCATGGATTACAAGGAGTAGTTCATATTTGTGAATATCTATCTGATCTTTTTGTGCACTTACAGTTCTACCTTGCTGGCACATTCTGATCCAACAGTTCTGTTTGCAGAGTCTTTGACACACATCCCCCTCTGAATACTGTTTCCTCAGTTTATTTGCTCAGAAACAAGAATTTCTATCTTTTGTTTCTCATTAGAGTTGTATTATAAATTTAAAACATTTTTCTAGTTTACTAAGTATTTTTTAAAAGTTGTACATTTATTTTAATGTCTGTAAGAGTCGGCACGTGTGTCAGAATGCCGTTGTAGAAATGCGAGGACAATCTGTGGGGCTCAGGTCGCTCCTGTCATGTGAATTCCAGGGATCAAATGTGAGTTGTTAGGATTGGCAACAAATCTCTTCACTTGCTGAGCCACTTGTTAGCACTTGTAGGTGCTTTCAGTTTGCATTTCTTTATTACAGATGTGGTTGACTATTATTTTGTATGCTTTTGGTTGTGGAGTATTTTTCTTTTTGTTTTGTACAGGATTATTTCATGTTCTTTATTATTCCCTTTTTACATTGGGAATTTTTAAAAAAATTTAATTTAATTTTTAAAAAGGCTTCTACATGGTGTTTATTTTAGGGGGATGCAGGGGACAGTGTGCCTATCATGGCAGGCATGCAGAGTTCAGAAGACATCTTGGGTAACTCATTTCTCTGCTTTTACTATCCAGGCCCCAGGGATTGTAATGTATTAGTGATTGAACTCACGACTTTAGGCTTGGCAGCAAATGCCTATGCCAACTATGCCATCTAGCCAGCTCATATTTTTTAATTATTCTATGCATGTATTCGTATGTGAGTGTGGATTTACACCTGCTGTAGCACATGGGCATGCCATGGCACACATTTGGCGGTCAGAGAACAACTTTTTGGAATCATTTCTTTCCACCTTGTTGAGGCAGGGTCTCTCATTTCTGCTGCACATACTGGCTTGCAAACTTCTAAGCAATTCTCCTGACTACTTCCCATGTCACCAAGTGTCAGAATTACAGATGCATATATCTATATCCAGCTTTTTCACAGGGATCAGTCTCAGGTCATCAGGCTTACATAGCATGCACTTTTATCTGCTGAGCCACAATAGTTTTGTTTTGTTTTGAGACAGGATCTTACTGTGTATCTCTGGCTGTCCAGGAACTCACTAGACCAGGCTGGCCTCGAAATCAATAGATAGCTGCCTGCTCTTTATATGTAGATAACTCTTCTTTTTTTAAGATTATTTTTTTATGGGTGCAAATGTTATTACATGGGTGCTGGGATCTGAATTTGGGTCCTCATGATTTATTTAATTGTCTTTCACATCATGCATCTTGATCCCATTTATCTCTCCGTATCTGCATATCTGCCCTCTGCCCTTGCAGCTCCTCCAAAATTAAAATTTAAGATTAAAAAAAAAAAGTCTTGTCATGGAAGCTGTAGTGTGACAGTGAGTTATACAGTATACCCTTTTATCCATATATCTTTACTCAACAAGCGCTTTCAACCTCCAAGCCATCTGTCCATCTCCATAAGCCATCATTTTTAATGACTAGATAATATTTTGAGTAGTTACACAATAATTTCAAGATGTTATGCTTAGACTAGTCTCAAATTTACATTATTATATCATAAAGGAAGTCATATTTTAGATATATTATAAAAAGTAGTACTATGAAGTTAAAACAATGAGGACGTTTTCTGGTTCTTGGTATCAAATGTTCAGTGATTTCCATGAGGAACAATATGGATGCTGGTGCTAGCCACTCTGCCAGGTGTGCCTGAGTGTACTGCTCACTGTCCTTAAAGAATTACCAAACCTTGAGTGGGGCCTTTGTTACCAAAAGGGAGAATCAGGGACTTTGGAACACTGTCATTCATTCTATACTGTGCAAGTCTAATGGCCTTAATCCTTTTTCCAGGTACCCTCTTCTCTTCTGGAGGTCACCCAGCCCCGCCAGGTCACCACCCCAGCCAAACCAAGTCTCAGAGCCTAGACCCATTTGCTGATCTCAGCAATCTCAGCTCTAGCCTCCAAGGTAATGAAGGGCCAACCCTATGTGCCAAGAGGCTCATTTTCACCTTCTACTACTCCTGTGTCAGGGACCCTGGGAGCTTGTGTCTGCTTCCATTCTGAATGCCCACTGACTGAAAGACTAAAAATGGGAGTTGCAGTGAGAGCACCAGCTGACTCCAGGGTTATAGTGTGTCCAGGAAGTGAAGACAATCTAGGAGTTGATGAGGCTCTGCTGAGTACTGGTGTAGCATCAGCATGCACTTGATAAGGGTCAGTCACTCCTTGCAGCATCCATGCCTGTCATGGGGCTGGCTCACATTTGTGTCTCCTGTCTTCACAAGCTGAATTGCCCAGATACCATATCAGGTTTGCTTTCTCAGATAAATCTCCCTAGGACTCCTTGGCTCCTTTGTCAGTACCTCTTCTTCATAGCTTCTGAGACGGGAAGTACACTAAGCTATATAGGTGGGGTGTGTAAGGTTTCTGGTTGAGGATATTGTCAGGATGTTTGTTGGCAGGTCACTTGCTTGCTCTGGTGTCTGTCTCAGGTAGTAGTGATGTCACTCACTGAAGCATGACTGGCCATAGCTCAACTGTAGCACCACACTGGGCACCTGACATCCTCTTTTCTAGTTCCTTATCCTGTGACTCATTGTTTCCAGAACTGATGTTCTGGGTGGGCCCTTGTCCACCCCTTCTCCTTTCTGACTTCACTCTGTTCTTAGGTTGAATGGGGAGTTCTTCTCTTAATCATGGTGTTAACATCCTTTGTGCTATTTTTTTTCTTAATGGTCTCCATTTTTTTTTTCAAATTGTACTATATTTTTTGGATCTTCTAGGAGTTTCTGCCTGATATCTTTGTTTTTCCTATCCCTATGTGGATTTGGGGTTGATAGGTCTGAACACAGGGTGGGGCTGCAGGCATCTTCTTAGGAAAAGTGTTTGCCTTCTGAAAGGTAAGGAGACCTGTCTGGTCCTGAACAGAGCTAGCCCTCAGCTCTTTTACACCCTGGGAAAACAGCAGCCCTAAAGGAAACCCCAGGCTGAAAACTCAGCAAGCCCAAGTCACAAATGAAAATGCAGTATATACCATGCATCACAATGGCTGCTTGACTGTCCTAGGCCATACTTGGTAGCACAGAGTGCAGGTTCCTCCAACAGGATAAAAGAATTGAAATCACAGTGTATTCTGGCCTTTGAATCATTGATGGTAAGAATACAAAGGAAAACGGTGCTTTAAATAGCACATGTGTCAGCAGGGAGGCCCAGGAAATAGCCATGTTTCACTGCACTGAGGGGAATACCTTGCATCTTAGAGGTTCCTGGCACATAACAGCTGGGGGTGCTAGAGTGTTACATGCTCTAGAATAGATGAACTAGCTGGGCTTTAATTCCAGTACTTGGGAGGCAGGAACAGGTGGATCTCTGAATTTGAGTCCATCCTGGTCTATAGAGAGAGTTGCAGGACTACACAGAGAAACCCTTTCTTGAGAGGAAAAAAAAGAAAAGATGGAATATGTCGTCTTGACAAATGACACCTCAAGGGGTTTGAAAGAGAAGAGCAAAATACATAGCAATCTGGAAGAAGAAAAAAATGTTTTTAATAAATGAAACAGGGACTGGGAATTTATATCACTTAATAAAATACATGCCTAGGGTATACACGACCTTGGTTTTAAACTCTAGTACCAAGTCAAGTGTAGTGGTGGTATACTTATAATTCCAACACTTGGAAGAAGAGGCAGGAGGATCAGAGAAGTATAAGGTTGTCTTTGGTTGCATAAATGAGTTGAAGGCTAGCCTGAACTACTTGAGATTCTTGCTCAACAATGAAAGAATCAATGAAACAAAATGTTGCTTCTTTGAAAATAGCAGTAAAAAATTTATTGAGACTGACCAAGAAGGAACTATAGGACAAGCCATCAGTGTCAGGAATGATCAGCGTCTATAGGGACCTAGAAGGTGGTGAAAGAATAAAGTCAAATGCTAGGAGGGAAACTGGCAGCATCCAGATATGCAGATATCTCACAGGTAGCCACTACCAAACTCCAAGCATGAAGCAGGGCACTTGAATAGTTTGTCACTATGAAGAATGAATTCATAATAAATTTCTCAGAAAAGGGAACTCCCCAGCTTCCGATGAGTTCACTGGAGAATTTTACCAAATGTTTATATGACCAGTTCCACATAATCTTTTAGAAAGCTTAGAAGAGAGGAAACTGACTTTCCAAAGTGCATATGCCAAATTAGACAATTGAGGAAAGAAAGCCTCAAGCCACTCCCCTCAAGACAGACATGGACCCTTAAAATATTAGGGTACAGAATTTTTCAGAGGATTAAAGGGCAGCAACTACCACCAAGTGGGGCATATTCAGGGAGCACCAGTCTTATCTGCCTTTCCAGAGACAGAGAGTAGCATCTACCATGTTTATCAGCCAAAGAAAAATGACATGTTCTTACCAGTGCTTCTGATAGGATGGTTGTTAAAACCCAGCAACAGCCAGGTGGTGGTGATGCACACTTTTGTAAATGGAGACTGCACTTTAGTTTTCCAGCCTCTCAGAACCAAATAATCACACACAGACTACATTAATTACAACACTGTTGATCAGTGGCTCAGGCATATTTCTAGCTAGCTTTTACATCTTAAATTAACCCATTTCTATTAATCTGTGTATCACCACGAGGCTGTGGCCCACCAGTAAGGTTTCAGCGTCTTTCTCATTTAGCGGCTACATGACATCTCCCTGACTGCCTTCTTTTTCCCTGCATTCAATTTAGTTCCCCCTGCCCCCTCCCACCCTCACCCCCCACCTAGCTCTATTCTGCCCTGCCATACACCAAAGCAGCTTTATTAACCAATGGTAATAAAACATATTCACAGTATTCAGAGGGGAATCCCACATCACACCTTTAATCCCAGCACTCAGGAGGCAGAGGTGGGCAGATCTCTGTGAGTTNTTAACCAATGGTAATAAAACATATTCACAGTATTCAGAGGGGAATCCCACATCACACCTTTAATCCCAGCACTCAGGAGGCAGAGGTGGGCAGATCTCTGTGAGTTTGAGGACAGCATGGTCTAGAGTGAGTTCCAGAACAGCCAAGTCATTACACAGAAAGACCCAGTCTCAAAAAAAACAAAACAAAAAATAAAAAGCAGCAAACAATGAGAGTGTCTTCAGAGCAGATACACAAATTGTATCAGATATGATGAACTATGAAGGATTCCTGAACACAGGAGCAGCATAAATGCCCCCATAATACTCTACTTATTAAGAGACCCAGCTACCAACTTGAGGCAAGAAGTAGAAATTACATATGATAGAAGGGAAAAAGTTAAATATTTCCTGTTTGCAGGTAGCATAATTGCTTGTCAGATCAGAAGAAATTTACAAGGCTTAGAACTTTAAAGTTCAAAGTTCACAATACCTAAGATCACCAAACAGTAGTCTGTTGCTGTTAGGTTTACTAGGACAGCTCAAGGAGACCAAAATTATATTACCATACAACACTATATATAGATTTTTTGCAAAGCTTTAGATCAGGCAGAGATAGAGGCTTATTTATAGGTGTAATCCCAGCACTCAGTAAGTTAGGGTTGGAGTTGGCTACATGAGACCAACTCTCAAAACAGCAACACAAGAGCCTTTAAATATAAACAGAAGGAAACAGTGCCAGTGTGGTGGAACTGCAATAAAAACATGGCAGCTGAGATTGACAGATACCAAATGTTTGTAGATCACAAGATTGGCTCACCAAAGGTGCCCCTTTGCCTTGTATTAATTGATCTGTACGTCTAATGTTCTTTCTACCAAAATCACAGCAAAGATTTCTGTAGACTAGCCAAGTTCATTGTCGCATTTATTTGGGAAAGCAGATAGATTAGTATTGCTAACTGGGGGCCAGCCTCCAGTCAGCACCAAGGTATGCAAAAAAAAAAAAATCCACGAATGCAGTGAGAACTAAACTTATATATCTAAAGGGAAATAAGCTTTCTGGTGGTGACCCCCTCTTTGTCTTCATCTTGAAAAAATTCTTCTCTCAAAGTATCTCTTGCACCTCTACATGGCTCTATATAGCTCCCTAATAAGCTCTGCATAGGCTCCTCATTGCTCTTCAGAGCAACTTCTCTCTCCACAGCCAAACCCTGCACAACTATGTTACATTTTCAGGGCTTGACCCAGTCTCATAACACAAGATAAGTCACACGGCTTTCTCAGGCTAGGGAAGTCACATTGACCAGCCAGTGAGAAACCCTTGGCCTTGCACTTAGCACTTAGGGTTCCCAGACAGAAAATGACATCATAATTCAGGACTTAACAGTAGCAATTAGTTGTCTGACCCCTGAGTCCTATAACATAAACTGAGGCTGAGAATGTGCTCAGAAAGCCCATTGCTGAGAAAGTTATGTCTACTAAAGTTGCTTCAGTCTCTGACCTTGAATAAGCAATAAACACCTGGGAATTCATCCTTGTGTATTGTCTGCAGGGGCAGCTAGTCTGTTTTGGATTTGTTCTGAAGTCTAAAATTAACTGTCTTTGTGACTAAGAATACTATTACTTTCCTATGTCAGTCTGAATAATGAAAAAAATATCTTAGTATTTCTATTCATCAAAATTATACAGTTTAAGCATAAGTCATATTCCTGACCATTCACAGCTGTATGTTTCCAATAAATGTAATAGATACATGAGATAGACACACAAGCAGTGGGAAAACACCCATAGCTGTTATTAGGAGGAATGTGGCAGCACATGAGATAAGTTATAGACAGAAACAACTGGTCATTCAAATAAATGGCAGCGATGGCTTACCAGAGGCCGAGGGAGTATACAGCAGGTGACAAGTAGTGTTCAGCGGGTCAACTCAGTAGATAAATGACTCCCTGATGGGGAGCCCCGCTTGACTGTAAATGACCAGTTGTTTCTGTCTATAACTTATCTCATGTGCGGGGCTCCCCATCAGGGAGTCATTCATCTACTGAGTTGACCCGCTGAACACTACTTGTCACCTGCTGTATACTCCCTCGGCCTCTGGTAAGCCATCGCTGCCATTTATTTGAAAAAGCAGATCGACAAGAATGCTTGGGGCTTGTTGTAATTGAGAGTAGTAGAGAAGCCCCACCCTGGCTTTGAGGTACACTATCTGGCCACAGAAACCAAGACTGGTGTTGGCAAAATGCTAGGCACCAATACATGGAAGAGGGGACCCAGGTATACACCCAGGGAAGACAAAGGTGTGTGAAAGTTTTTACAGATGGAACTAGAGTCATTGGACTTGTACAGGCAAGAAAAGGAGCCTTGGCTATGTACCGAGCCTCAGCCCATTGCAGATGGAATATAAGGCAGAGCGGCTCTACTAGCAAAAGACAGCACAGATTTGAGACCTTCAACTGTGCAAAGACCAAGCAAAATGTGGGAAGAAGACATTTCAAAAACTATTTGACAAAGGACTCTTATATAGAATATATAGCTAATGGAAAAACAAAAGGTAATCCGGTGGAGAAATGAGAAGAGGGATGAAGGTTCCATCAGCAGTAATTCTGGCAAACCAATAAGCACATGAGACAGTGTTGAGTCATCAGCTGCCAGAAGTTTTAGGCAGCAACCATGCATCACCAAGGATCATAGAAACTGGGTTTATAATATGTACACACTTGTAGGAATGTGAAATGATACAGCTACTCTTGGTCTGTTTCTTACATGAAGTAAACATGCAGACACCGTAGGACCCCAGTGTTTATCCCAGAGAAATGGACTTCTATTTCTACAAAAAAAATGAAACAAGTGTTCAGAGAAGAGCTGTTGGTAATAGCCAAGGAAATAAACTCTGAATAGATGTTCTTGTATGGAAGAAGGTTAAAAAACAGCAGTCTCTTTCATACTGTGAAATAGTCCTTGGCAATAAAAAGGCTGCAGGAGTTTGAATCAGCTGATCACATTTACAATCAGTCAGAAAACAGAGAAAGATGATTGCATGCATGCTAATATTTAGCTTACCTTTTCTGTTTCATGCAGCCCAGGATCCCCTGCCCACGGAATGATCTCACAATTAAGATGGATTTTCACACATCAGTTGAGAGTCTTCCAAGACAGCTAGGAGTACACAGAGAAACCCTGTCGGGGCAGGGGCAGTGCGGGGAGATAATCCCCCACAGACATGCCCAGAGGTCATCTCCTGGGTGATATTAGATATTGACAAGTAACAACAACCATCACAGAGGAACTTCACGGCTGGGGACATTCTTTGAAGGTGCTCTAGACTTGGCATGAGTCTAGTGACTTCTCTGAGTTCAGTTATTTCACAGAAAGTTAAAAAATCAGCCACACATTTGAGAAGCTTTCTGAGGAAGTGTCCACACAATGGGACAGCTCCATAGAACATTCAACACATGGGGATATCACACTTCTGTGGGTGTAGAGTATCCTGGTATCTAGCCTTGATTCAGAAAGTGTTTGAGCAACAACATGTATATCCCTGGTTACTCAGGGCTTTCTACTTGTTGAGTAGAACAGATCAACTAAGTGACAGCAGTTTGTTTAGTGAGCACATGTCCCAGCAACTCAGTATCCTCAGCCACGGAAGAAGCAACTCACCATTTGGCTAAGTGACTTACAAGTGTCCTGTGGTGTCTCCCCAGGCCTGCCTGCTGGACTTCCTACAGGGGCCTTTGCTACCACATCAGCCTCCATTCCCAAAAGCAGCAGCTCCTGGCAGACAAGTCGTCCCACAGCCCCAGGAACCTCATGGACCCCCCAGGCCAAGCCAGCCCCCAGAGCCTCTGAACAGCTAAAGTCTCACTTCAGTGTGATCGGAGCTCGAGAGGAGAGGGGTGTCCGTGTGCCCAGCTTTGGTAAGTCCTATGTCTGTCTGGTGATTTAGACAACTACCTACAGGTTTGTGAGTAGAGCGTTTTATTTCTCCCCTCAGAGCCAGCTAAGACAGTTGTATTTATATTGCTCACTGAGACTGCCCCTAGAAAGCAGATTTGGATTTATGTGCTAGTGTCTTCAGACCTAGCCCTTCTCCTATTTCTCACTGACCTTTAACCAATGGCCTTGAAGCCATGTTTTTCTTCTTTTCTGTCCAGGTATCAGAACAGCTCATACTCAAGGAGAAAGGTAAAAGCAGGCAGAATGTCTATAAAAATGTCTGGTTTTTTTTCTAGCCCAAAAGCCAAAAGTCTCAGAAAATGATTTTGAAGATCTGCTGCCTAATCAAGGTTTCTCCAAATCTGACAAGAAGGGGCCAAAGACCATGGCTGAGATGCGGAAACAGGACCTAGCCAGAGACACAGACCCATTAAAGTTGAAGGTGGGTACCCCCAGGGACCAGACCACACTGTGAAGTTCACTGTCTCCAGTCAGACTCACTGTGTGTGAACCTAGCACCTGGAGGCCCCTGGAGTAGGGCATATAGGAGTGTGGCACGTGTGGCCATACTCCTGGACAGTCTGATATCTACTTGATATTTGCATTTCCTAGTGCTACTCATGGTACTGGGATCAGTGAGGGAAGCAAGCACCACACAGGACTTCTTAGGTTTGACCTTGGCCTTGAGCTGGCAAGGAGGCATAGCTCAGACCTGTACCCATCCAAACCAAGGTTTATTTGACTTTTCTTTTGTTTTGTGTTTTTTGTTTGTTTGTTTAGTTGGTTGGTTTGGGTTTTGTTTGTTTTGTGGGGTTTTTTGGTTTTGTTTTTGCAAAATAGGGTTTCTCTGTGTAACAGCTCTGGCTGTCCAGGAACTTATTCTATAGACCAGGCTGGCCACAAACTCATAGAGATCTTCCTGCCTCTGCCTCCCAAGTGTTGGGATTAAAGGCATGCACCACCACCACCCTGCTTATTTGGCTTTTAAGGACAGCGATTTGTTTGGGTTTTGGTCCTGATCTGGGGCACTCACTGTGCAGTAAGAAGGAATCAGCATACCACAGTGGCCAGGTTGTTCCACTCTAGATGTTAAATGTAACTATTTCTTTAAGTTTGTGTGGTGGTCAATTTTAGGGCACAGTGAAGCCGTTTCCTTACAAACTACCTGAAAGGTTGCCAGGGACCCAATTGTCCTCTTTGAACCTTGTGCATGGGTCAGGAGGCTGTATTGAGGGATTAGGGTTTTTTTTCTTTGTATATGGCTGAAAAGGGTCTCAGTTCTGTCCTAGATATATAGCTTGACCCACCTGGTCTGTATGGTCTGAGGTGGGCCCAGTGCTGAAAGAGGGGCTAGGTTGGGGCCCTTCTGGATGATGGGGAGTAGGGTGGAGCCATGGCTTCCCTGCTCTCCTATAGGAATAAAGAGAGAGGTACCAAACCATGTTTTCAAGGGGCTTTCATAGAAGCTTACTCCCCAGCCTGCAGGTTGTCTTTCCCTTTAGGACCTAGGACCATTGAAATGATGCCCCCACCTCTCCAGCATCTGAATATCCCTCAGTACTTGCTTTGCTGCTTACATTGATTTTCCCACCCCACACTTCCGCATAGCAGGGAGGGAGGTCTCCTAAATTACAGCTTCTTCCTGAGATTCTTTATGCACTGGTGTCTGCAGCTTTTGGAGTGGATTGAAGGCAAGGAGAGGAACATCCGTGCACTGCTGTCCACGCTGCACACAGTACTGTGGGATGGGGAGAGCCGCTGGACACCTGTGAGTATGGCTGACCTGGTGACTCCAGAACAGGTGAAGAAGCAGTACCGCCGAGCAGTGCTGGTAGTGCATCCAGATAAAGTAAGTGTATGGTGGGGGCTTCTGGACCCTGTGCTTGTGGTCGGGTTGTCTCTGCTCTCATCCTGTAGGAGCCTTTTGCCTGCTGGCTATATCGCATGGAAGGTGCTGGTAGGAAGTGGGCTGAGTGGTCACTCTGGCTCTCCCTCTATTGCCCACAGGCCACTGGGCAGCCATATGAGCAGTATGCCAAGATGATCTTCATGGAGCTGAATGATGCATGGTCTGAGTTTGAGAACCAGGGCTCGAGGCCTCTCTTCTGAGGCCAATGATTGCTGTGACTGCAAGAGCTGCTCATGAAGCCCAAATGTTGCTGGCCTGACTGATGCACAGATGGGACCATAGCAGGTGTGGCAGGTGATGTGGCCCCAGGGGCCTGGACCATATACTCCCAGCCATCCTGCATTCATCATGGACAAATACCATTCCATGGCTGGAAGAGAAAGCATTCCTCAGATCTGATGTTTGTTGTTTTGTTTTTCTTTTTCTTGTCCCAGAGGAAAAGTGTTGGTTTATACTCATTCCACAGCTGTCACAGTTTGTGACTTACTTGGTATCTGGTGGCTGTCACCTCTTGAATGGCACATGTCGCCAGCACTGCCCTCCTGTCACTTCTTCAAATCTGGGGGCATTCACACCCTACTCTTATCAGTTCACCAATCATCTGTACATAATTAAACTATTTTCTGATGGCTGGTGCAGTCTCTGGCTTGGAAAGCACTTCTTACCTGGTACCTGGAAACCTGTTTCTCCTCAGTTTTTCACCTATGATATATTATAGGATCTTGAGGTTGACTGAGAATTGGCTGCAAAGACCAGCATTGATACTATCTTCTCCAAACACTTTGCTAAAGGAAAGTTCTAGAAACAGATCGAATGGGAGTCTGGTCTACAGCATTGAACCTTTCCCAGGGCCTGGAGTCGAACACCACCTTCCAAAATGCTGCTATTCTTCATCTCAGCTCATAACTGGAGTTCTTGGAAGGGTGTTAGGGTACTTCCACATGCCAGGGGCTCTTGGATCATGCTCCTCTCAGACACTTCCTTTATTGGCTGGATCTCACTCATTCTCTAAGGACTCTAGTGAAACTCAAGCCAGTGGTCCAGGCCTAAAAGTCACTGACAGAAGAACTGCCTTCATCACTGTGTAGACAAGACACAGACATGGGGCAGGTGGCTTGATGTTGCCCCTTGGACTAACCGTCCATAGTCAGAGTACAGTTTAGAGTGAGGAACACTGCTTCAAAACAATCCAGTAGGCAGGCAGACAACCATAACTGCAGTGGTGTTTATTGGAAACAAAATAAAAGGATGCAACAAGACCCCCAGACCCCATGATTTGGATCTGAAGCATATAAATATGTATTGATTAGGACAACACTGACCAGACCGGGACGTTCCAGGTTTACCTTAAGTTAATGTCAAAATCCTGGGTCTACTTGTAAAGCACTCTGATGATCTGTTCTGTTTGTAATTTGTTGGGGAACTGCAGGGAAAGCCAACCAGGTTCACTTGGGAAGTCATGACACCTCACCATAACTGCAGTTGTGTCAATTTGGATCCATACAGATGCAGAACTCAGAGCCCCTTCTGCCTTCAAGATTGAGATTCCTCTGCCCCATTGGATTGTTCTGGATCTGAGCAGGATTAGAGCAAGAACTTTGCGTTATTATTCAGGGAATTTAAACATAATTTCTTCAACTGCCCCCGTCGCAGACTTCATCATAGGGCTTCTGGGCTATGGATGGTGACTTCAGCCAGACATGACTAATTCATCTTCCCCTGGAAGTCTGTAAGTAGCATCTCTTCACAGGTGCCCAAGGAATTATGTTGTTGGCAGAACACTTGCCACGTCCCTGTGTGGCCTCTTTATCTAGATGTAAGTCATTAATTCAGTATGATGCCAGCTGGAGCCTGGATAAACATGCAAGTCCTATAGTGCATGGTAGCCCTTTGGTTTTAATGTGTATGTAAGATAACTTGTCTGTGAGAGCCCCAGTGGCATTTCCATGGGTACAAGTTATCTTGTATGTTTGGCTGAAGCTTCAGATCCACTAGCTGCTGAACAATACCCAGTACTCTTAACTTGCAGAAATGAAGGTTCACATTTGATTGGGCTAACAAAACAAGAGCAGATAAGAGGTAGTAAGGTGACTGCTAGTTAATATAGGCAATGGGGTCTAACCCCACATCCATCCAGATGGAAGCCTAAGAAGGGGCCATTCCCTGCCAGTCTAGTGACCTGTTCAAGTGCCTGTCTGTTATAGGGGTTATCCTTTGTTCCCATGAGCTGCTCCATTTCAGGTCTATCATGTCACCTCAGTCACTGTGGGTCTACTGCAGAGGAAGATGTTTTTCTTTTAGTTGGGATTACTGTTTACAGAACCCTGGAAGCAAGTATGATGTCCTAGTAGAATGATGTTGGAAATCCCAAATGGTCCCAGCTCCAGCACCATGAAGGTAGAAGTTTGCCACTACTGCCAGAACACCATGATGGCCCTGGTTCCATGACCACCTCTGGTGCTTAGAGCCCCAGTTCAGCAGACCTAGCCCTCCCTCCTTGCCACTCAGCCTAGCCCAGTGCAGGCCCAGAATCTGAATTGGGGGTGGTGGGCACTGCCCACCCTGCCCCATATGTGATGCTTGACACCAAGCACTATCCCCTTTAATCTGGCCCTGAAATATGCAAGCTTCATTCTGTCATTCCCTTGTTTAATTACTCCTATTTCCTTTTGTGTTGCTGCTATTTTTACTGTTCTGCTCTTTTAAAAAATAATGAGCAGCCTGAATAGGTGCAGAGATGTTTCACTTCAAAGCTGCTCAGAATTCCCAGTTCAGGACCTGGTGGGGCTCAGGCAGGTGCTATAAAGCTCCTTGATCATGCTGGGGAATATTCAGTGGGCTCAGTGGGATCCATTAGGTAGCAAACAGCCTCCAGTGGTAGGGAAAAGATGGACTCTGGGGGTCCTTGGAACTATAAAGAAGTTCCCACCCTTGCTGGTTCCCCACTGACATTGGTTGTGCTAGGCCTTATGTCCATCTGCATTTCTGTTCCACCCCTGCTGGAGTATCCCCTAAGGGGCAGCAGGTCACCTGCCCAGCCTCCCAGAGGTTATAGAGATTATGAATTCATTGCAGAATGAGGAAGGGAACAGAAAAGAGATGCTGACTGCAAGACAGGGAAGTTCCACCCAAGGGGAATGGCACCCCAAAGGAATTGGGGCTCATAAATGGGGTTTCGGAAGCACCCACATGTGGAGAAAAGTATACAGATAAAAAAATCACAACCCAGACACTTAATGTTCCTGAAATACTCCTGCATGGTGTGATTACCTGATTGCCAGCCAAGAACTATCTTTGCTTTCTAGGTTGACACATCTGTCTAGCAAGGCCTTAACGCATGGCTGGATAGAACCAGCACTTTCACGCTAAGTCTGTAAACACCCTCATAATCCCCCATATTTTGAGGGAACTACTCTTAGGGGATCTAAGGGTGCAGGTATGGGCCTGCTTTTGTGGCCCTGGCCTCCAGGTAGGAAAGATGAACAGAAAACTCACCTAAAAAGTAAATAGATAGCTATACCTGGTGGGAAGGTCTCCAAAAGTGGCCTGGAGAGCAGTCAGCAAAAGCCCTGAGGTGGGATAGAGTGTATCCAGACTGGCTGGTAATTTGGGGACTAAAAGATGATGCGAGTTGATCCCCACAGAGACCCAGAAACCCTTTATATGATACTCACAACCTCCCTTCACCAATACACAGCCTGATGGAGCTCATGATTCTAGTACCAGCACTGGAGTTGGACAAGTTCAGGCAGATTGGCCAATAGCTATGGGTAGGGCCTTGGACCACAAATGCTCTGTCTGGTTGGTAGACTGCCACCCCCTTCAACAAACAGCACTTACGGGTCAGAGCCCAGAGGGAATCCCAGTTCGTGACTAAAGGATGAGTCTGATGCTCTGTACACTCTTGCTATGCCCAACCTTCATAGCACCTCCCTGAGCATGAGCCACTATTGTGCTGTGCCCAGTCCACAAGAATACCACAAGGATCACTAAGGTCTTGCCAAGTGTAGGAGAATCAAGTGAGATGTCCTTATATTAACCAGAAGGGAACTCGGACTCACATATGGCAGTTGGCTGACTAAAAGGTTCAACCAAGAACCCCAGACCCAACCCTACCTTCAGCCAAGGTTGTGTAAATGTGATAATGGTTTCTAGGTAGGCTTGCCACTCATGCCTATCAGAGCAGAGGGAATAGGCTACTTGAGCCCATCTGATGAGAGTGTCAGTTCTGCTGAGGGCCAGAGAATTCCCTGCTGGGCTTAACATATGCACGTTTCTCTATTCACTTAAAATTGCCTGAGCCCCTCATTGAAATTCTGACCGTGATCCTACATACAAAAAGCCCTACAGAGACCATGTGTGGAATGAAAGAAACCATGTACTAAGAGCAACAGTGTGGAGATAGTCTAGGGCCCTAGTCCTCGTTCTAAGAATGCTGAGCCTTACTTTGTACAACACATAGACTAAAAAAGTTTCTAGAAAGTAAGCTGAGTCCTTGGGAAGAACATGGAAAAGTCATTGCCCCTGGGCTAGAGAATTCAAGCCTTCTCATCACCTAAGGTTGAATGGCAATCTGTCTTAGTTAAGGTTTTTATTGTTTTAAAGAGGCAACATGTCCACGGCAACTCTTATAAAGAATACATTTAATTGGGTGGCTCACTTAGTTTCAGAGGTTCAGTCCATTATCATCACAATGGAGAATGTGGCAGCATACAGGCAGATGTGCTGGAGAGTCCTACAGCTTTTAGGCAACAGGATGTTGACTGACTTACTGGGCCGTATGCTGAGCATAGAAAACCTCAAGGCCATACCCATTCCAACCATGTTGCGTTTTCTTTTTTTTTTCAAGATGTATTTATTTATTATGTATACAACATTCTGCCTACATATATGCCCACACACCAGAA